>CM064487.1:54201502-54226502 GCA_032716605.1 Paralithodes platypus | reverse complement strand
TGCGTATAACGTTTTCGTATGCCAATCAATATTCATTTAAGCGTATACAGTATATTTGCATACAAGTAGAAAAATACCAGTAGCTTCTACTAACTCTTCTACATTTATTTAATGGAACATTATTTAAGGCAATGTATGCAATTGTTGTGAAGATAATGTTTCTTAAAATATAATATCCATTACGCGGTTCATTTGGTTAGGGCAGGGTCTGATTAGACCTCCCATGTTCAGTCAATAAGTCTGGTGATTTTAAGACGTTTCGCACCATTAATTTGGCGATAATAAGATGCTTCACCCCATTCAGGTGACGATTTGTTTCTGGGCGAGCGAAGGAATATAAATCCTCAATCAGATAGTGTTCAGTGTTCTATATCGCGCGTTCCAATTGTGTAGCGTCCATGTGATACGATACCAATACAAGGGCTGCACCGGAACCTATCGCGTTTATTCAAGCCGGATCCTCTGCTTCCATTACTACAGAGGTGTGTAGTAATACCACTACCCGTCTGTGGTCTTTATTCTCTCTCTCTCTCTCTCTCTCTCTCTCTCTCTCTCTATATATATATATATATATATATATATATACGGTATACATTATATACGGTATACATATATATACAGTATATATATATATATATATATATATATATATATATATATATATATAAAAACATATGTTATACCAGTGCCCCTGGGTCGACAAGGGCCGCCCACATCTCTCAACCCCCCGAGGGCCACCCCCGGCGTCAACACCACGTAAGACACCCCATACCACAGGAGATAAAGAGGGGACCGGAGAACTACCTCCAACACCACCAGACGTGAGAAAGGCACCCTGAAGGGAAGCCACACCACCTTGCACCACTCCTACACCTTCGGGAGTATTCCAAGGAACCGAAAAGATCATGGAGGTGACCTGCGTCCGGCTAGACGCCCCCAGTGAAAGGTACAGTGCTGCATGACCCTTGGAAAACTCCAAACCCCGAAGGGCGCAAGACTTGGAAGCTGCCCCTGCCAGAGTGGAGGCAATCACAGAATCCCCCAGTGTGCAATCATAAATTAGTATACCCCGACCTGAAAAACAAAACTGGGGCCTGTACCAGTAGCTCCTCACATGGGCCAGTCCCCTCTGAAAAACGCGTGGGAGGAGATAAGCAAGAAAACAACAAGAAGAGAAAGAAAAAGGAAGCCCACTACCCCAACAAGCCCGCTCAGTGGCCGAGAGCTCCGTGACGTCATCACCCTCACCGGCCCTCTGATTGGACAGACCAATAACAAAAATGGCCGCCGCTGGGGCAACACCAGGGTATTAGACCCTGAAAGGATTTAAAAGAAGGGTCAGAGCCAAACTGCCCCACCTCTCACCTTATACGACCAGTTCCGAGGAAAATGGACCTACTGTCACCTTAAACCAGGCTAAGGTGGCCCTTTTTAAATAAAATAACTTTACCATGTACCCTAACAATAAGAATGCCAAGTAAACACGATGATTTTAGGTCGGGAGAATTTTTTTTAGAAACTTGTCACTTAGCCAGGAGGATTCGTGACGGATCTCCATAGCGTTCATATTTGACCGGCATTTGGTGACAAGGGGATTATTTAAACCAGGAAAGAGTATCCTAATTGAACTCTTGTTATCCCGGGTACAAACCTCGTACCGGAGATAATAAATTAGACCCGTCTATATATGAAAGTTAATACTTGTTAACTTTTCTTTTCTCTCTTTTGTAAATTTCATTAATCGATTTTAGGAGTATATTGGTTGTTGGAAGGAACATAGTAATTATAACTAAAGGTCAATTTGCACACAATCCAAGTCCAATCTTAACGTAAATATTGCACTTAACCATAACCGTTCGATTCGATTCGGAGTAACCACTTTGTTGCTCGAGTCACAGATATTATTAAGTGACTAAGCGCCTACCTACATGCATTTACATAAGTAAAATCAAGTTAGCTCGCCCCTACCATTATAAAACTCACTCTGAGTCCTTGTACAAATCAAATATTCTTAAAGCTTACTTGCCCCACAAATTATACTTGTACTTGCTGTTCTTTAGACTCGTTCCCTCACATCATCACTTATCCACCAAACCCAGATCCTTAAAATTAACCTTAACCTTACTCCTAACAACCCCTGTACTTATTTGGTTTTATCTGTAACTCAGTCTCGAGCCGTCCTGTACATTTCCTCTTTGAGCAACCATATTCATCGACTTTTGTAGCAATTTGTGTTCACATTACTAGCGTTATTTTGTATGTACATTGTGCGTTAAACTTAAGAATTATTCCAGTCTGCGGGTCCTATAATGACAGCAGAACTGAATACTCCCTTTACCGTATCTTTCACTTGGACAACGGAGTTCAAATTTTAACCCAGTCCAGTGCAATATTAAGGAGCCTCAGACCCAGCGTTACTAGTCTGAACTTAAATAAATGTGTATGAATTGTTATTATGTGTACGATTCCTGAAACTTCCCTCACGGAGAACTCAAATTCATTCAGTATAGTTATATATATATATATATATATATATATATATATATATATATATATATATATATAAATATATATATATATATAAGATCCAGCCTTTTATGAGCTGCAAAGGGCAAGGGTCAAACTTTTTTTACTCGCCTTGATGAATAAACTATTGGCTACCATCACATGTTGTATTACAGTATATCTATATATTCATACGGAAGAATGTTTTGCAATGTCAATGGTCTTAATCGACTGACAATATATTACTTAGATTAGTCAAGGCCTATGGAATACAATGGGTAAATTGAGATACTTCTTACTTCTTTGATTCTTTGAAGACCTTCCAGGGATTGACTAAAAGCAGAGGAGAGATGTGAGAGGAGAGGCAGAGATGGAACAGTTTGCCTAGGCAGGGAGTCAGCCCGTAAACACAGTTTCTGAGTACAACAGGACGAACAACATCTGATCTGTACACCTTCTTAGATGAAAGAGGGCAGAAAGTACAACTTTAGAGAGATTAGGATATTAGGCATAAATAATAGAGAGGGGTTGTGGAGAGGGAGAAATAGCACCGGAATCATCCAATGTGGAGTTTTTAGCGAAAGTTTGAGCGAAGAGGTCAGCTTTGTCAGAGGAAGAAGTGATGGTAGTGCTATCAGAGTGGAGAAAGGGAGGGAAAGATGAGGAAGAAAAATGGTTTGAGAGGTTTTTGACTAGAGGCCAGAAAGCTTGGGAAGAGCTAGAATTGGATAGTTCAATGCATCATTTATTATTGATGAAAGAGTGTTTGGCAAGTCGAAGAACAGATTTAGCTTAATTCCGGTCAGAAACATAGAAAGAATGAGATTCTTGAGTTTGAAGGCGTCGGTACCGTTTGAAAGTTTCCTCCTTAATGCGGACATCAGTAGTACAAGCGTGAGTAAGCTAAGATTTGTTTGCATTAGTCTGAGAGAAAGAAAATGGATTGTATGCCTCCATGCCCGAGAGGATTACCTTGGTAATGCGTTCAACACTCTCCAAGGTTCTCCGGCCACGGAAGCAAAAATCATTACATGGGAAGTGAAAGAAGGCCTGCCGAAGAGCCTCCCAGACGGCAGCGCCAAAGTACCACAAGCGCCGCCAGCTGGGAGGATCGTGTGGCCATACTGGAGAGATAGGACAGGTGACAGAGGTAAGTGTATGGCCGGAGGAGCCCAAAGGAGAGAAAAGATCAAGAGTATAAGAAAAAGAATTAGAAGTTAGAAACAAGTCGAGAATGTTGGGCCACTCTCCGAAGTGATCCGGAATACAGGTGGGTTGCTGAATCAACTGCTCTCGGTCATTTACGATAGAAAATATGTAGGCTTGTTCATCAGGTTGGTCAGTGGAATGAGAGGAGTACCGTTGGCGGTGGTGAACGTTGAAATCTCCTAAGATGGAGATTTCTGAGAAAGGAGAGATCAATCTGATGTGTTCCATTTTAGAGTTTAGATAGTCAAAGAATTTGGGGAAGTCAGTAGAGTTGGGGGAAAGGTAGACAGTACAGAAATATTCAGTAAGAAAGTGACAGGATAGTTTGAGCCATAAAGTTGAGAATTCAGCGGAGTCGAAGTCGGGAGCACAAGAGCAAGTGAGCCAGCCGTCCGGCTGGCTCAGTTGATAGTGTGCCTGATTCCCATCTTGAAGGTCTCGCGTTCAATCCCCGCTCAGATTGAAAAGTTTTTCTGGGATACAGCCGGCGGTTACCATCTCCCCATGAGCAAAGGGGATGGGTAATGGTCTCTGGTAGACTAAAGAAAGCCAAGCGCTTGTGAATCCTCGAAGGATGAGATATGGGCGCTATATAAGTAACCAGAAGATTATTATTATTATTATTATTATACTCAACATCCGCCTTTGGCTTTGAAACTAGGATAGAGATAGTACGAGGGTACAGAGAATAGTTTGCTGTCAGTAGTCCCAGACAACTGATTTTTGGTGAGAAAGAGAAGATCAGGATTGGCAGAGGAGAGGTGGTGTTCAACAGAGTAGAAGTTAGAGGAAAGGCCACGAATGTTGCAAAAGTTGATAGTGAGAGTGTCAGGCCGTGGTGAAAGACATTTCGTTGGGTGGGTGTTCAGCCTGATTTGTGAGGCCTTTACATCCCCCCCCCCCCCCCAGGATACTTCGTGGCTGTGCCGTAAGTGTCAATATTATTATATACATTGTCAGTATATTGGAAAGAAGTATTGTGTGTTTGTGTGGTGTAGTGTTAAAGAGAGAGAGAGAGTGTTTGTGAGAGCTAGTGGGATTATTCTCAGTGTAGGCTATGATTGTGAGGCACAAACAAAATCAGTATGAGAGGCCAAGCAAATGAAGCAGGTGTACCAGCGACCCCTTATCACTTGCCTATAGCCTCTCCTGGGTCTAGCCCTGTTCGATTGGTGCCTACAATCTCTCCCTTGGTATCTTGTTCATGATAAGCCATCTATTTCGTATAAAATCATTCAAGATTTTATTATTTGTAACATAATATTGAGTGTAAACTTCGGTATATACTATTCGGAAGCATCTAATTGTTGTTATGTCCCTTGAATCCAGACAACACACGACACCTTTTCTACAATATAAGTATCACATGAAATGTATCATTAATTCTTGCACATAAAACAAATGTTATTTTTCTGTTGTATTATTATATTTGTATATGTCTCAGCACTTCCATAAGATCACAATATCTCTGATTTCATACTCGTGTCACCATTACATTAACTCGGTCTGAGTTTTTTTACAGCTAAATAATTTGTGACGCTTCTGCATAGTAGCCACGTGCGGGCATGCGCGCGCGTCGGCTGCCCAGCCGTTTAGAAATCGGCTGGCGGCAGCCGGCCGGCAGGCTTTTCCTTAGTATATATCCTACGACAATGTAACTAATGTCTGGGATATTCTTATGTTGTTTCATAGCTTGTAGCTGCCCTTATTCTTAACCAACGCATCTTAGTATATTTTATTCTCGATAGTTGATTGTTTCATTATAATATATAAGATGTAAGTTTAGTGAGGGCGGGAGGAGTCGAGCGGGAGAGAGAGACCGGCTTGGGACGTTGCTTCGCTTGCCAGCTTGGGACGAGCCTGAAGTGTTGCCAAATGCATTTAATTGCAACGTTAGGCTTAGTTTCGACTCACGCACGGGGTAGAAGATTTTGACCCGGCAACTGTGTTGAGTGTTGCCAAGCCTGGGATGTATTTTGTATGCCTAGGGTGGGGTCCAGACAGATTCAAGAATCAGAGCTCACCTCACTGTCGTACCCTTCGGACCCCTTGATATCTATCCCTCTCAACCCCACTTAGAAACTTTCTCTCTTACTTTGTATACCTTCCTTCCACTACTTCACCAATCTATTTAATTATCCCATCCCCTTGATAGACCTTATATCTATTATTGTATTAACGACGAGCTCTCAGATAACTAGATAGGATTTTGGGCCTTATGCAGAGACGTAATTGTTAATGAGACCTAGGAAGCTTTTTTGTTGTCTCATATTTGGTGGTTTCATGCTTGCTAGTGTGTTCTTGTGTCAGGTTAGCAGGGGCTAGACCGGAGGGGAGGCTTTTTGCGATCCTTTAAGTAAAGTCTGCTGGTGCGAGTCCTGTGGACCCGCACGACTTTACTAGGATACCCGTGGGAGTCTGGGGGCATTTTCTTGTCTGTGTCCCTGTGTGTCTAGTGTTGTGTTGTGTGAGGGCCCTTGCCTAGTCCACTCAGCACTGCGCTAGAACGTCTTGCTTTTGTTTTAGGGTCGCCAGGAGAGAGTCAGATACTTGCGATCTGAGTCTCTCAAGAGAGCACCCTTTCAATTAGAGTAATTTGGCGCACAGACTTGGGAACGTCCCTAGGCTAGAGCAGGTGGCTCAGCCCGGGTATCCGAAGCCTATATCCTTCCGGCTAGACCTCTGCCGCCTGGCAGATTAACACCTAGGGGTTTATCATCTCTGTATGCTTGTTATTGTGCCACAGTTTACGGTTTTTGTGAGCATTGTGAGTCAGGGTGTTGCTTAGAGACTCTGTCCGAGCAGGCTTGCCTGACTAAGAGTGAGAAGCACACCTGTATGTGGTTATGTTGCGAGTTGCTACCTTTATTTAATTATACCTATGCCATTATACACTGTATGGCCTATCACTAGTATTTATTCCTGCTTATGAGTTAAGACTTCTCTAAATCCGTAACGTACTTTCTTTGCTAAGCATCAGATCCTACAGTAGCCACATGCAGTTTAGTAACCCGCATCTTGTCTACCTGTACGATGTTTTGAGGACTGTTTGCTTTCACCTTCTTTCATGCAGGGGTGATTAGTTGTATTAATTAACGTAACGTTAAATGTACTTTCTTCTAGTTTGTTATTAAATTGTTTCTGCAATTTAATTCCGTTATCTATCTTTTCCTTGAAGCTTTAAGTCAACTTAATTGTGTGATCTTTTATATAGCCTGCTTGACTATCAGCAGCCTATAGTGTGTGCACCCTGTAACCGAGTCATAGGATACCTCGTTGTCCAGGCAGGACTCTTGACGGTTTAGGGTGGTTTGTTGCCTGGGTTTATAGATAAGGGTTGGATCTAGCGTTTTCCGTTGTTGCTTGTTGCCGCACACCTAGTCCAATAGAAAGAGCCCAGTGTTTATATATCCCAGGACGTAACAAATGGCGACCTTGCATAGGATTTACTGAACAGAGGAATATAGTGGTCATTTGTTTTGAGATTCCTTATGATTAGAGGAATACAGTGGACATAGTTTTTTTTTGGAGCAACCAATATAACACATTAAAGACTTTAAATAACATTAGTATATACATACTTGCATAGGAGATAAGGCACATTCTATAACCGTGATAATTACTGCAGTACACAAACATGTCTAATACATCAGAACACAGTGATGGGTCAGGTCACGATACGGGCTCGGAGGAAGAAAGACCTGTGGAGTGGCTAGTCGACAGCGAGGAGGGTGCTAGAAGATTTTTAGAGGTGCCCCTTACCGCTGCCAGGGTGTTGAAGCTGAATAAGTATGGCTTAAAGTGTGTGGCAGGTCTTCAGGGTCACCAGGGTTTAAGTGGCATGAGGAAAGATCAGCTGAGGACTTTGATATTGGGTTTAGAAGGGAGAGACCTGGGTGGAGAGGCGACTGCGGGCCCCGGTCCCCAGCCCCCCTCTCCACTCTACCCACGTATCAAACGTCAGGGTGCCTGAATTTAGTACATACCCCCAAGTTGATGGTCAATGGCAGCGTGGAATTCAATCACAGGGACCCTCTCCATTAAATGCACCTTCCCCTCCTCAAGGGTTGACTCCAGATTTATTGTTTCGGCTTGAGATGGCCAAGGTTGAGACTGCTAGAGCTCAGGTTGAGTCTGCCGAGAGACAGGCTAATGTGCAGGCTGAGGTTGCTAGAGCTCAGGTTGAGGCTGCTAGAGCTCAGGCTGAGGCTGCAGAGAGAACAGCTATACGAGAGGCTGAACTGCAGGCAGAGTCTACTAGGTATCGGGCTGACAGGGAGCTGGAGAGATCTCGAGTGGAGGTAACAGGGCGAAATATTGGGGGAGGTAACAGCCATCGGGACCAATCATTGTCGCACCTGCTTAAACTAGTTCCTGTGTTCGATGAATTATGTGTGGCTGAGTTTGTTATGCGATTTGAGAAGAAGTGTCAGGAACACCAGTGGCCTCAGGAAAAGTGGGCAGCATTAGTTTCATCAAGACTCCTAGGAAAGGGGCTAAAAGCATATGATGCACTACCTTTAGAGTCCTGTGTAGTTTATGATGAGCTAAAGAAGGCTGTGCTACGGGCCTATGAGTTACAACCAGAAACTTACCGCTTGAAGTTTCGGGGTGTTACTAAGGGCAAGGATAGTACCTTCCTAGAACACGCCCGGGACTTGTCTGATGCATTACGACATTGGCTGCGATCTGAGAGGGCAGCTACTTTTGAGGAGTTGAGTGAGCTGGTTCTCTTGGAGCAGTTCTTTAAGTGCACAGGCGGGGACTTAACATTAAATATAAAGGAAAAAAATCCTAGAACTCTCCAGGAGGCAGCAGAAATGGCTGACCGCCGACTGTCATTAATTCGAGGGTGCGAAGCAGCAGCTAGGAGTGAGTCGGGTGCAAAGGATCGTACCCCTCCCCCTCCCAAGAATTTTGATACACATAAATACACAAAACCATCTAGCACTGACAATAAAACTGAACATAAACCAAATACCGTCCCGTATAAGAAGTCTAATGGTACCTCCCACTCCCAAGGGAAACCAAAGAGTAAAGAGTGCTTTGCATGTCACAAGGAGGGTCACTTTGCAAATGCTTGTCCAAACAAGCCACCAAACAAGGTTGTGTCATTGGTCCGCAGCATAGGGGTGTCGCCTATATCTTCTGAGTTTGCCAAGGGTAGTTCGTCAGAGGTTGGGACACAGCCTGTGTTCAAGAGTCCGGAAGGCTCGAACCCTGTCCGCGACGTCTTTGGGGGTCATAGAGGGCATGGTTTTGTGAGGTGGGCTGGCGAAAGGCGAGGAGTTAAGCTATTGCGTGATACTGGGGCTTCTCAGACCTTGTTAAGGAACTTTACTGGTAGACCGATTAACGCTGCTCGGGTGGTGGTAGTTCAGGGGATCAATGCTACGAAGTCCTACCCGCTGGTGCAGATGGAGCTGGAGGTGGGTGGTGTGGCGAAGGAGCTGGATGTCGGAATTGTAGAGAACTTGCCTGTTGGGGGCGTCGACCTCCTCCTCGGCAACGACTTTGCGGTGTCTGCTTCTAAGGTTTCACCCTTGGTCGTTGCCGAGAAGGCGGCCGATGTTAGTAGGGAGGAACAGGAGTGGGTTGAGAAGTGTAGCGTACAAATCATGGCGTGTGTTGTGACTCGTTCTCAGACATCCGGAGCCTTGCAGCCACCACCTCAGTCTATCAAACCGCGGAGGAAAGGTCACAAGAAAACGGGAAGTGTTGGTCAATTGGAGAGTTTTGAGCCGGCAGTGTTTCTTGGTGACTCATTATTGGCACCTATGTTAGAGTCTGGAGAGGCCCCGGGGCCTGTCACCGCTAGTGCAGGTGCAGGGCAGGAAGAGACTCTGCGACAGCATCGTTATGCGCAGCGTGAGGAAAGGATGGCTCAGCGGGACATTGGAGGTGGAAATAAATTATTTAAGATGAACTTGGATAATCTCGCACCTGCTGATATATGTTCCTTGCAGCTGGAAGATCCTGAAGTCAGGGCGTGTGGTAATGGTGCTGTCGAACTGGAGAGCGATGGGGATGCGCAGCCTGGTGATTGTTTCTTGTCCGAGGGGATCTTGTATCGGAGACATCAGGATCCCAAGAAAAAGTGGGATGGCGGGTCAAGATTAGTGGACCAGTTAGTAGTACCGAGGGTGTGCCGTGAGAGCTTATTGAGATTAGCTCATGATGTGCCTTTGGCAGGGCACCTGGGGGCACGTAAGACGGAGGCAGCTCTGAGCAAGCTTTTCTGGTGGCCTGGGTTAAAGGCGAGTGTCGTGTCATGGGTGTCACAGTGTCACACTTGTCAAGTTGTTGGGAAACCCAATCAGGTCATCCCAAGAACCCCGTTACAACCCATCCCTGTCATTGGGCCGCCCTTCAGCAAAGTAGTTATCGATATGGTTGGCCCATTGCCCCCCACTAGTGCCGGCAATAAATGTTTACTAACTGTAATGGATGTAGCAACACGGTATCCAGATGCTTACCCCATGCGCAACGGGTTGGCTAAGACTGTTGTCAAAAACCTACTTGTCTATTTCTCTCGTTATGGCTACCCTCAGGAGATCCAGTCTGATCAGGGATCCAATTTTACTTCTGCTCTGTTTAAGCAGACCATGCAGCAACATGGGATAGTGTCTGTGGTGTCATCTGCCTACCATCCCGAGAGTCAGGGAGTTTTGGAAAGGTGGCACTCGACTCTCAAGAGTATGTTGCGGTGTTATTGCATGGAATATGGGAAGGACTGGGATCTAGGTCTCCCATACGTTTTATTTGCTGCGAGAGAAGTACCTGGGGAGAGCTTGGGATTTAGCCCGAACGAGTTGGGTTTTGGACACAGGGTCAGGGGGCCCCTCCACATAGTCAAGGAGATCTGGGAGGGCGTCACAAAGCCATGCTCGCTTCTAAAGTATGTAGTTGAAAGCCGTGAGAGAATGCTAAAGAGCTTGGAGGTAGCAGGTCGGAACCTTAAGAGTTCACAAGCTCAGATGAAGGACAGATACGACCAGAAGGTGAAGCTGAGGGAGTTTGAAGTAGATCAGGAGGTACTGATACTACTGCCTCTGGTGAGACACCCCTTGTCTGCCAAGTATTCTGGTCCGTATCGGGTTGTAAGGAAGGTTTCTGATCTCGACTATTTAGTAGCTACTCCTGATCGTAAGAAAAAGAACCAACTTTGCCATGTAAATCTGATGAAAGAGTATGTGAGGCGCCCCTACGAGCCTCTCACTGTCCCGGTGTTGATCTGCAGCGATCATGGTGGAGAAGGAGGAAGGGACAGTCAAGCTGCGGGGGAGGATAATTGGGATTGTCATGTTTCCGCGGATCAGTGGGCGGGGAATTCTAGACAAGTGGCTCATGAGTTGATATTGCACCTGCCTGAGCAGCAGCGTGTAGCTGTGCAGCACTTGTTTGATTCAAACCCAGCTGTTTTTGAGGAGCATCCTGGCCTCACTACTCAAGCGGTGCACGATGTCGATGTTGGGGACCACCCGCCCTTTAAATCAGTGCCATACCGTGTTCCCCCTATTAAATTACCAGCACTTAGGGAAGAGCTGGATTATATGCTGAAACTTGGGCTGATTTCTGAGGGTGCAGTAAGGTGGACTTCCCCAGTCACACTGCAGCCCAAACCAGATGGCAAGGTGCGGTTTTGTATAGATTTCCGCAGGTTGAATGGTTTAACCCCCACAAATGCCTACCCTCTCCCTCGCGTGGACGACAGTGTGGATAAGATAGGAAAAGCCAAGTTCCTCACTAAGATAGACCTTGTTAAGGGTTATTGGCAAGTGCCCTTGTCTGAGCGAGCGCGAGAGGTGTGTGGGTTTGTGGTGGACGGTGCCACATATCGTTGCCATGTTATGCGATACGGGCTGAAAAAGGCCCTGCAACGTTTCAGAAATTGATGAACGACATTGTAGCCGACATTCCCAACTGTACGGTGTACCTAGATGATGTCATAATATACGACGATGATTTTAACAGTCACTGTGCTCACATCGGACAGCTTTTTAACCTGTTAAGCGCTAACCTGTTAGTGAGTTCACTGCTCAATAGGTGGCGTTCTGAGAGTGAGGGTCTGAGTCTGGAGGGTGAGACGGTGAAGCACTTGAGCGAAGCAACCGGCCGCTTCAGAGATGGAGCTGCTTCGAGCCATGATGGATGCTTCGCATGTCTCACTCCCCAGACTGGAACAAGACCTCACGGGCTTCACCGTGTTGGGCGGTGGAATGTACAGGCTCTCAGCCTATGCCCGAGAGGGAGTAGTTGGAATATAGAAAAAAAAAAAAAAAACAAAAAAAAAAAATAGCCATAGGAGCTAGGGTAGTTATTTGTGCATTTCTGCCAAAAAATTCGATCTCACAGAATTTAAAAAAAAGTACATCAATGTCTTGGAAATAAGCAGCCACATCCGCCAATATATATATATCCACCCTAAAAAAATGTGGGTGTGGAGTTATGGTGGCTGCAAGTTGAAAAAAATGGGCTGATATGCACGACATCCCCGAGCGAGCGAGTGTGTGTGAGTGAGTCAGGTGGGAGGAGAGAGAGAGAGGGTGGAGGCAAGAACGTGCGATTGATGAGAAGCAACGCTCTATATCTCGCCTAAAAAGCACCTTTATGGTTTCACCTGTTCATATTCATGAGTAAGGCAGCCCATGTGAATAATATACACTGATAAATGAAGCGCAGAGAGGCATACGGACGAATAATAGGCGAAATAAGAGTGGTGGATTGAGAAAGGTGGGTGGCGCGGGAGAGAAAAGGGTCAGATTACAGTAGGTAGGTGAGATTAGCGTGGGTATATGCAAAAATTTAGACCTTATAGACGCTTTGTGTTGTTGTTGCTATAATGTAAACAACGATAAGGCTTCTTGGATGGCGCAGTATGTTAGAGTAACCCGATATATCATTACACCATTTTTACGCACTATTTGCTTGCAACTCATGGATGAAAGGTTATTTATTTACTTGTAAATTTCTTTACTGTTTGTTTGTAATGATAGAATATGTTAGGTTATGTAAAAGTATTATACATACAAAATACTTCGATATACACAAGTGTATCGAGGGTATATATATATTTTTTTTGTCAAGCATTCGTCTGCCCGAAAATACGTAGGCACTAATCGCTGTCAGTATAGTGTGAGCGGTCATGGTCTAGTGGTTAGAGTGATGGACTGAGTGAGATGTAGGCCTAGAGACGTAGGCCTAGAGACATGGGTTCGAAACCAGAGAGGTTATGGGGATATTTTTGGAGTGTCTATATCACTTGAATTTTTTTTTTTTTTACATACTTACGCCCTGCTATTCATAAAGTCGAAAACTTTGATGAATAGCAGAGCGTAAGTATGTTTTTTTTTTTTTTTTTTTTTTTTTTTTTTTATTATTACAAAAGGTTGTTACAAAAGGTTAGTACATAAGTATAATATTACATAGGTATATATATAAATAAAACAAAATATTGCCTGGCTAATGAATTAAACTGAAATAATAAATGAAAATATTGCTTATATATACAGTATACTGTATACAATAATATACTGTATATATATATATATATATATATATATATATATATATATATATATATATATATATATATATATATATATATATATATATAATATATATATATATACAATATATACCAAAACATATGAACGTATCCTACAACTATAATTTGTACATGTTATGATAATATTATCACGTTGGTCAGGTACGGGCAAGTAGGTAGGCAGGCAGGTGTTTTGAGATCACGTTGGTCAGGTACGGGCAGGTAGGTAGTGAGGTAGGTAGTGAGGTAGGTGGGCGGGGCATGAATTTGGCTGAGGCAGGGCGACACAGGTACCACTCCTAGTAGTACTTGAGTGAGTGGTAGTCCCTGAAGCACTCGCCCAAACACAACCCAACGTTGCATTCCTTGCACATTGATGTGACTCTGCTTCTTTTTTGTGGCTTTCTGGTGGAGTGGGCACAGACCTGGCACTGTACTTGCAGCCTCCGGGTGCCAGATAGCTCGGTGTGGATAGGGTAGTGTTTGTCATACCCATCAATGACTCTGTCTGGGAGGTTGACTGCACGGCGACCCCTGTGACCGGAGACTGGTTGGTGTTTTTGTAGGAGTTGGTAGGCGACGTTGTAAATGAACTCCCTGAACTTGAGTTTTTTGTTCGGGGCCATGTCTTTTTTGACCAGCCACATGTTGTAAGCGTTGAGCATCGTGATGTCAACAAAGTGAAGGAAAAGCTTGTGATACCACTTCACTGTTTTTCGTAGACACTCAACGCCTGCAAGCTGGCAATCAGACTTGCCCACAAGGCGCATGTACTTGGTATAATCCACCACCATATCAGGTTTCTGGATAGACTTCTTGGTACGGTAGTGGAATTTACCAGAGTCCACTTGGGCACCTGTATGGACAGTCGAAAGCAGGTGGACTGGTCGCTTATCGAGCCACTTTACCGCCAGAACTTTCCCCGACTTCTCCAGCTGCTTGTAGTGCTCTTTCCTCTTTCTTCTTGGTCTTTCCTGTCTGCGGCGCCTTTGTTCCTCTGCCAAGTCGTCATCAGAAGCGGTGTCACTGTGGGAGGGGTTGTCCAGTTCTATGCGATTGCCTTGGAACTTAGGCATGAACTTCCTGTTAGTTCTGACAGTCCCACATGCCCCCGTTTTGTGGTCATGGAGGAACTGGCAGAGTGCAGGACTTTTATACCAATTGTCGGTGTACAACGTGTGCCCCTTGTTCAGGTAGGGCTCCAGCATCTTTTTCACAATGTGCCCTGACATGCCCAATGGGTCGTTGCCACCGACTTTTGGAATGTCTACATCAGTGCCGGTGTATATGATCATGTCGAGCACTATTCCACTTTCACAATCGCACAACACAAAAATCTTGATCCCGAACCTGTGTCTCTTCAAGGGGATGTACTGCTTGAACACCAGGCGTCCTTTGAAAAGCACGAGCGACTCATCAATCACCAGGTTGGCAAAGGGGTAGAAGAATTTCCTGTACCTTTGCAACAACATGGTCAACACATCCCGAACTTTCCATATTCTATCAGCTCTGTTTGGATTATTATTGTCTGCGAAGTGCAAAAATCGCAGAAGCAAGAAAAATCTATCACGAGCCATATACTTCCGGAAAATTGGGGTGTTGATGATTGGGTCGTGCTTCCAATAATGCTCCATTACATGCTTCCTGCAGAGAGGCATGATTAGCAATAACGCAAAGAACACAAGGAGCTCAGGGACAGTCGTATCAACCCATGCACGAATTCTTGCTCTAGGAGATATCATATCAATTCTTTCCCTCACCCAGGTAAAATAGCCATTGGTTTGGGAAACGAGATGAGATAATACCTCCTGGTCAAAAAATGCACAGAAGAAATCAGATTCCGCGGACTGGTCATTGCAGGGCCAGTCTGCTGTTGAACCAGCCAGATTGTCATTGAACTGGTGCAAATCTGGTTGGAAATGGGACCCTTCAGACCAGGCAAAATTATACGCCCGTGGGGGATCAGGATCAGCCCCTCCGTCAGCCACGTCGTCTGCGCCTTTGTCGTCAGACAGGTCTTGTTCATGGTTACGGTGCAGAAGTACATCGTCGTCTTCCGAATCCTCTGCACCTCCCTCATATTGGTCTTGATCCTCCTCAGACTCGCTCCCACTATCACCACCCCAGCCATAGTTCCTGGGATCGAAGGCTTCCCCTTCTGCAGCGTCGTCGTCAGAGGAGTCAGGAGGGAAGAGGAGGGCGTCAAACTTTGATGGCGTTAGACCGGCTGTCAAAACTCTACGAGGCCCTCCAACAGCAGCAGGGGCATGGGTGGGCGTGGGTGGTGGAGCAGGGGCGTGGGCGTGCGTGGGCGGTGGTGCAGGCAGGGGCGGCCGTGGTGGGCAGTGGTGCAGGGGCGGCCGTGGTGGGTGGTGGTGGTGGCAACGCGGGGGTGGTAGAGGCGGGAGGTGTCACCTTACTCCTCTTGAACTGATAAGGGTGACCTTTTCCCTTACCCTTCTTTCCAACTACCCCCGATGCTCCTGCATCCCCAGGACGGCCACTTGTACTTCCTGTGGTGGTGGTGGGCGCCGTGGGCGTCGTTGCCACAACAGTAGAGGCAGTAGTTGTTGTGGTAGCAGTTGTCAGAGCAAATGCTGAGGACAATGACCTCTTCGCACTCGTCGTGCTTGTTGCACGTGTCGTGCCTCCCCCAGCACGTGTAGGTCTTCTTGGCTGCACTGGCTCATCCTCCTCAGAAGTATATACGTAGGAGGGGTCCCTGGCACGTGTTCGTGTCCTGCCACGAGCACTAACACCGCCAGCAACAGGGTTGGGCGAGTCAACAGGGAGCGAGTCAGGGGAGCGTGTAGGCTCCATAGTGACTGAGAGCGTACTGCGTGTGTAGACAGTGTGGGGTGCGTGCGGCGGGTGGTTGTGGGTGGCATCGAGAGGTACCATGTCGCACTAAACGTGGCGCAATTTGTGACTCCCTAGACAGCTTGGCGCCGTTTTGGTACGCCTTTAAAAATCCTGCTTCCGTGAGGCCTATCGCGTTCCCTATAGGAAGCCTTCCGTGAGGCCTATCGCGCTTGCCGGGTTAATAAACTGAATGAAGCAGGTTTGGTGGTAAACCTGGGTAAGTGCGATTTTGTCAAAGCCACAGTTTTGTACCTGGGGTTCGAGGTGGGGATGGGTCAGGTGTGCCCTCCACTGACAAAGATCAAAACCATCGATCAGTTTCCCCAGCCTACGACTAAGAAACAAATCATGCGGTTTCTAGGTATGATAGGCTATTATCGTCGCTTCATCAAAGGCTATTCGACTGTACTTGCACCTTTAACTGACTTATTATCTAAGGACAAGAAGTTCCGGTGGTCTCCTGAGTGTGCAGAGGCGTTTTCCTTGGTGAAACACCTGTTATGTACCCACCCCATACTCAGGGCCCCGGACTTCAGCAGACCTTTTCAGCTGGCGACTGATGCCAGTGGCGTAGGGGCTGGGGCTGTCTTGTTACAGACAGATGATGAAGGTATCGAACATCCAGTGAGTTTTTACAGTAAAAAATTAAATAGTGCACAAAGGAATTACTCTGTAATTGAAAAAGAACTCCTGGCGATAGTGCTGGCGCTCAGGCACTTCGATGTATATGTTCCTGCTTTCGGACCAGTCGTAGTGGTTTATACCGATCATCACCCTCTGAAATTCTTGAATCAGTTTCATAACCGGAATATGAGGCTGACCAGGTGGTCACTCATGCTTCAGGAGTATAATCTGGACATACGCCATATTGCCGGTTCTGATAACGTGATAGCGGATTGTCTATCAAGGGTGGATGATGTTGGTTCGACTACCACAGGATTGAGGGTTGAGTGTGGAGGAAAATAGGCTGTCACTGTAGTTCAGCCAAAAACAAAATTAAAAACAGCAAAAACCCGATAAAAACTCTTTATTTTTATAACGTGTAGAATTTTGTATAAGATGTTGTAGCAGTATCTAAGTTGAATGTTTTCGCTTATTGTCGCTGAGTTAGTTGAACTTGCTCGGTGGAGCGCAACAGTCTTTATTTTGTTTATATATAGTGCCTTGTGTCGCAACAGTGTGTGGTACTATGAGAAGCTTTCTGTTAGATATGAAGAACTTAGTCAAGGGTCTTATATCTTGGGGGTGGTGTGACGCTTCTGCATAGTAGCCACGTGCGGGCATGTGCGCGCGTCGGCTGCCCAGCCGTTTAGAAACCGGCTGGCGGTAGCCGGCCGGCAGGCTTTTCCTTAGTATATATCCTACGACAACGTAACTAATGTCTGGGATATTCTTATGTTGTTTCATAGCTTGTAGCTGCCCTTATTCTTAACCAACGCATCTTAGTATATTTTATTCTCGTTAGTTGATTGTTTCATTATAATAATTATATAAGATGTAAGTTTAGTGAGGGCGGGAGGAGACGAGCGGGAGAGAGAGACCGGCTTGGGACGTTGCTTCGCTTGCCAGCTTGGGACGAGCCTGAAGTGTTGCCAAATGCATTTAATTGCAACGTTAGGCTTAGTTTCGACTCACGCACGGGGTAGAAAATTTTGACCCGGCAACTGTGTTGAGTGTTGCCAAGCCTGGGATGTATTTTGTATGCCTAGGGTGGGGTCCAGACAGATTCAAGACTCAGAGCTCACCTCACTGTCGTACCCTTCGGACCCCCTTGATATCTATCCCTCTCAACCCCACTTAGAAACTTTCTCTCTTACTTTGTATACCTTCCTTCCACTACTTCACCAATCTATTTAATTATCCCATCCCCTTGATAGACCTTATATCCATTATTGTATTAACGACGAGCTCTCAGATAACTAGACAGGATTTTGGGCCTTATGCAGAGACGTAATTGTTAATGAGACCTAGGAAGCTTTTTTGTTGTCTCATATTTGGTGGTTTCATGCTTGCTAGTGTGTTCTTGTGTCAGATTAGCAGGGGCTAGACCGGAGGGGAGGCTTTTTGCGATCCTTTAAGTAAAGTCTGCTGGTGCGAGTCCTGTGGACCCGCACGACTTTACTAGGATACCCGTGGGAGTCTGGGGGCATTTTCTTGTCTGTGTCCCTGTGTGTCTAGTGTTGTGTTGTGTGAGGGCCCTTGCCTAGTCCACTCAGCACTGCGCTAGCACGTCTTGCTTTTGTTTTAGGGTCGCCAGGAGAGAGTCAGATACTTGCGATCTGAGTCTCTCAAAAGAGCACCCTTTCAATTAGAGTAATTTGGCGCACAGACTTGGGAACGTCCCTAGGCTAGAGCAGGTGGCTCAGCCCGGGTATCCGAAGCCTATATCCTTCCGGCTAGACCTCTGCCGCCTGGCAGATTAACAGCTAGGGGTTTATCATCTCTGTATGCTTGTTATTGTGCCACAGTTTCCCGTTTTTGTGAGCATTGTGAGTCAGGGTGTTGCTTAGAGGGTCTGTCCGAGCAGGCTTGCCTGACTAAGAGTGAGAAGCACACCTGTATGTGGTTATGTTGTGAGTTGCTACCTTTATTTAATTATACCTATGCCATTATACACTGTATGGCCTATCACTAGTATTTATTCCTGCTTATGAGTTAAGAGTTCTCTAAATCCGTAATGTACTTTCTTTGCTAAGCATCAGATCCTACAGTAGCCACATGCAGTTTAGAAACCCGCATCTTGTCTACCTGTACGATGTTTTGAGGACTGTTTGCTTTCACCTTCTTTCACGCAGGGGTGATTAGTTGTATTAATTAACGTAACGTTAAATGTACTTTCTTCTAGTTTGTTATTAAATTGTTTCTGCAATTTAATTCCGTTATCTATCTTATCCTTGAAGCTTTAAGTCAACTTAACTCCTTCAGTCATATTATGTTCCAGTAAGTCTACGAGGCAGGAGCCCGGTATCATTGCCACTGCACCACACAACTGTCAAAACCACACTGCTGACCGTTAGAATTGTCGGAGAAACCTGGGGTTGCCACCAACCGACAGATTTTCATCTAACTTACCGGACTTACTGAGCTCCATATGACGCTCAATCGCGTCATAAACTTATTAGAGAGGCATGTAGATAAGTCCATATGACGCGATCGCGTCATATGAGTTATTTGGCATTAGTTCCATATGACGCGATTGCGTCATATGAGTCTGAAGGAGTTAATTGTGTGATCTTTTATATAGCCTGCTTGACTATCAGCAGTCTATAGTGCGTGCACCCTGTAACCGAGTCATAGGAGACCTCGTTGTCCAGGCAATGACTCTTGACGGTTTAGGGTGATTTGTTGCCTGGGTTTATAGATAAGGGTTGGATCTAGCGTTTTCCGTTGTTACTTGTTGCCGCATACCTAGTCCAATAGAAAGAGCCCAGTGTTTATATATCCCAGGACGTAACAAATTATAATGACCAAATTGTATATTTGATTATCTATTCGTGAAGCAGAGGGAACTAGGATAAGTAGATACATATTTGTCAGCTATAATGAGGGAAAACCGTTATGCTTAATGTATATAATTTACATAAATTAAAAATCATCGTTTCAGTAATTAAGTACGTATCAATTAGTTATGTATTTAATATCACTGTTTACTCATGTTGTTAATAGTAGCTGCATTCGATATAATTATTGTATCATATATTGATACAGATATAATTAGGGTAATTATATAATTTCAAAATTACCTACATATGAAGAAACGCTTAATTGTATAATTCACTACACAGCAAGCGCTTATTTGTAGTCATAAAATACAAACTTTTTTAAGCTAGTGCGTCGCACCTAACGTATCATTACTGTTTCTACGTCACACCAATCCTAAATAATATATGTATATAGTGCTTACCATGCAAAATAAAAACATTATATAATTTATTAATTTTACTCCCAAAACAAAACACCTCCCAATGATATTAATGAAAGCATGTGATCCTACCGGGTTTCGAACCTGGGTTACCACATACAGATCTTAAATATTTTAACCATTACACCACCAAGACAGTTATAAGTACAGCACATGACCAAGATTGATATCCATTTATCGAATACTGGATATTAATCTAATCATGTTTGGATATTAATCTAATCATGTACAGTACCCAATTGCACTATGACTAGCCTAATGCTTAAGCGAAAGGAAAGAATATGTTATGGGGCACATATCACTTAAGACCGACCTCGCTACAAAATATTATTGAACCTATTTATGATATAATGTATAAATTTCACTCCCAACACCAAACACCTCCCAATAAAATTAATGAAAACATGTGATCCTACCGGGATTCGAACCTGGGTTACCACATACATATCTTAACACTCTAACCACTACAACAGACAAAAGTATTGTGTAAAAATCTTGTATATAGATTTGTATATATATTTTGTCAAAGCTGTGTGTAAACAAGATTACTCTCGGTTGTGTATCTTCGGAGGCCGAGTATGATCATATTAATTTTACCTCCTTAGCTTATTGCAAATAAATGAGTCGCCAACATTATATCGTTCTAAATCTGATTGCTGTATTAGGCAATCTATCTATCTATTGCCAGACGTAATGATCCCCAAAGGAGTGGCCACGAATGACTCGCTCCCATGTACCTCTTTCTATTGTCAGCCGACGCCCCTCCTCCCAACCAACACCACTTTCACTTGGATACCTCTCAACTCCATCGTTCCACCTCACTCACGATCTGTATCTCCCTCTCTGTCTTTCCACCTCACACTCGTACGACACCCTCTTAGTAATTATCTACCTTCCCATACGTTCCACATGGCCGAACCATTTCAAGGTGTTCCTTAACTTACTGACCAATAACATATTTTATAAGAGAGAGCGTGAGCAGGGAAAGTGGAGGTAATTTTTGATGGTGTGAATGAAAATATACACCCTTGTAGCCCATTGCCGTTAACTATTATTATCTGTAATAATCTGTAATAATACGTGGTACGTAAGTTATTTAGCCCCTTCTGTACCGGCGACGTATTTTGTATATGATGTCAGCTACTTAGACGACTTTATGAAGCTTAGGAAGGATCCATGTTAGCTAAAAGGATTAATTAAGATGGTTTGTAATCTTGTAATGGGTAGACGTCCTACTAAGCTGAATAAAATCGTCTAATAATTGTCAGAATAATGAAAATTACGTCACCGGTACTGAATGGGTTAATGATTCATACAAAACGATTATATGCTTTGACAACATTCTTTGAGTGACTTGCAAAGAGTCAGTATTTTCCCTCAAATAATTGTAATTGTTTCAAATTGATCATGAAATAGTGTACCACATAATTGTACAGGCGATTGTATACACATATATACATCAAACATGGGAAAGAGACAATATATATGTTTGGTTGTTGGAATATTTGGAAGTGATGAAGGGACAGAGGAAGTAGTAGGTGGTGAGAAAGGGAATTGTAAAAGGAGGATGAAATCAGGGCTAGACCCAACGTGTGAGGGCACAATATTTATGTGATTTACGAATATTCAAGTATGAAATGAAGGAACATAGCACATGTACAATACATACATACATGACAGAAAAAGTATATATTAAATTTACTTAAGGGGGCTCACCTGCTCCTTTTCTCTCCTTTTCTCTCTTTCTCTGGCTTGTATTCCTTCGGCTCCATTCAGCCTACTGTTTTAAGACGTTTACCCCTATCCTCCAACTATCGTGATGGGCTGGTCTATCAGAGTGAGAGCTGAGCGGTCTCTGCCATACCCATAGCTTACTCTGACTGTTCCTTTTACTTATATATCTTCTAGATCTCAAGTGACGGCGTCTTTTCCGTGGATTGACCTCCCTACTGTCAACCTAGAAGTTGGCAGATTGGGAGCCAAAGCGTCACATTTTTCCCTTGCCCCTCAACTTTCCCTTCATAATTGCTGAGGAGCACAGGGCCTTGGGTGGGGTTTTGGTTTCCCGGTCATTTCTGCACCCTCCTCAGCTCCCTGCCTTGGAGTGGCTTCGGTCACCCGGGCTTTGTTAGTGGTAAGCAGGGAGGGTTTTGTGGGGGCGCTCGTTTATGGCCTTGGCCTTGCTCGAGACCTTGGGGCTGTTCGGCCAGACAGCCTGGGGAACTACAAGAACAACAACTATCGTCCAATTGCTCTCATCTCTTGTCTTTCTAAAGTTTTTGAAACTATTCTTGCTTCCAAATTTCTTAAGCATTTCTCTTCTCATAATCTGATCTCAGATCGCCAGTATGGCTTCCTTAAGGGTCGCTCTACTGGTGATCTTCTTTCATATCTTACTAACTCTTGGTCATCCTCCTTTCGGGACTTCGGTGAGACTTTTTCTATTGCACTAGACATACCGAAAGCCTTTTATAGAGTCTGGCACGTATCTTTAATTTCTAAACTACCCTCCTTCGGTTTCTATCCTTTGTCTCTAATTTCCTTTCCGGCCGTTCCATAGCCGAGGTTGTGGACGGCAAGAAACCCCTCCACCTGTGTCTTTGTCTCTAATTTCCTTTCCGGCCACTCCATAGTCGCGGCCATCGTTCACTTCCTCACCCTATAGACTCCGGGGTTCCACAGGGCTCTGTCCTATCTCATATTCTCGTTCTAATTTTTATAAATGATCTCCTCAACTGTACCTCAATTCCTATCCATTCATACGCAGACGATTCAACCTTACAGTACTCCATTAGTTTTTTCAGAACGCCCCAGCCAGCAATCCCTCAACGACAAACGTAATGAAGCCATAGAACTCTTAAATTCGGATCTAAATGCTATCTCCAATTGGGGCAGAGAAAACCTTGTTACCTTTAATGATTCCAAAACCCAATTTCTCCATCTATCTACTCGTAAGGAACTCCCAGCGGACTATCCCTTATTCTTCAACAATACAAAAATCAATCCTTCATCTTCTCTCAATATTCTTGGTGTCTCTTTTTCTTCTGCTCTCAGTTGGAAGGACCATATTACCAGTCTTGCTAAGGCAGCCTCCCAGAAGCTGGGTGTGCTCAACCGCCATAGGGGGTTCTTTTCCCTGCACAGCTTCTTGCTCTGTACAGGGGCATAGTGCGTCCTTGTATTGAGTATTGTTCACATGTGTGGGGAGGTTCCTCTCACACCGCTCTCCTAGACAAAGTTGGCCTTTCGTATCATTAACTCCCGTCCACTCACCAACTCTCTGCAATCTCTCTCTCTCCGTCGCAATGTTGCATCTCTCTCGCTATTCTATCGCTACTATAATAATCAGTGTTCCTCAGAGCTTTCCCAGTGTATACCACCTCCTTTACGTAGGGCACGTGGTACCCGTCTTGCAACTCAATCCCACCCCTACTCTGTGCAACTCTCCAACCCGAGAGTGAAACGTTACTCTCAAACTTTCTTCTACTCAACAGGTGAGCTCTGGAACTCTCTCCCAGAATCAGTCTTTCCCTCTTCCTGTGACTTAAATTGCTTCAAACTCCGTGTGTCCAGGCATTTTGGCTCGAACGTCCCTTGATTTTGGCCCTGTCACTCTTTCAACTATGGGGGAGGCACTCGCTATAGGCAGTTCTGCTTTTTGCCTCCCTCAATAACATAGACAAAAACATCCAGGTGTCAATATTTTCCTGGCGAGCGGTAGCGAGCCAGCATATAATATTTTTGTTTTGACAGCAAGCTAAATTTGTAAATTTTTCGATGGAAAAATCTCTCCGGCGTAGCCGGATTTCTTTATACAATGCTATCGCTCGCCAGGAAGAAATCGAAACTTGGATGGGGATAAACGTCTTAAAACAATTGGCTGAATGGGGCCGAAGGGATACAAGCCAGAGAAAGAGAGAAAAGGAGAGAAAGAAAAAAAAGCAGGTGACCCCCCTTAAGTTATGACTTAACAATAGTTCGTTTATAAGAAAAAACAAAAAACAAAACAAAAAACAGGGTGTGTTAAGAGATTGCTTATACGTCTCGTCCGAACGGGGAATTACACCTGTGTTCGCTCGGTTGTGAGCTGAATGTGCTCACCAAAATCACTTGAGCTGGAAAATGCTTGAAAAAAGAATAATTACTTAAAACTTATTATTTAACATATAAGAGAGCCCACCTTCATGGATGAAACACCAACTAAGAAGTTAGACACTTTTTGCAGGCAGCTTTGCCTCTTGTCTCCTTCATGCATATAGGAACACAATATTAAAATGATATGAAGGGTAGATGGAAGTCAGAGGGTTGATTCGGCCAGTTTTTACCATTTTACCTCCAACAGATCCTTCCTAAGCTCGTCTAATGTTTACCTGAATAAATTGTCAAAATGCATCATAATCTTCAAGAGGTTAACTTACAATTATAAAACATTAAGTACATTTAAATTTCAAAACGCATTTAAGTTCTTCGCTGAGCCTTTGGAGAACATGAAATCTCTCTTTAAGGGGAGATATGTATTTACTAATATTTATTTGTTTATTTATTTATTTATGTATTATGTTTACCTTCCTCTCAAGACCTCCATCAAGCTTTAAAAAAATAACCCCAAGACGCCTGTTCGAAATAAATGTGTATCCCAGCCAAAGGCCGGTTCCTCCTAACTTATAGGGTTGCTATCGCACGCCAGTAAAAAATCGACACCTAAATGGCACAAAAGATCTTCAAATTGCAGAACTATTGTGCTAAACATGAGGCAGAAGGGGGTCCAGTAAATACAAACCTCCCCTTAAAGGCCCTAAGAACAGTCTGGCAAAAGTGACCACAGTTAGGTCAAAATGTCAAACCAATCCTGAGCCACTCCTTGTTTGTCTATATTATTGTCTGTATTGGTATTTATATGATTGTCTTTATTATTATCTTTAGTATTGTCTTTATTACTATCTTTATTGTCTTTA
>CM064487.1:54170309-54201402 GCA_032716605.1 Paralithodes platypus | reverse complement strand
TACCTCCCATACCATATCCAGCTTTGTTTGATGGCTCTTCATTCCTTTCATTTAGCAACTCACTGAAGTACTCCCTCCATCTTTCGACTCTCTTGCATCTCGGCTAGCATTCTCCCTTTCTTATCTTTCACACCCTTACTGGTGCCCTTGCTACCTTCCCTAACTTTCTTGACTTCTTTCCAGAACAGTTTCTTACTCTCCCTCCATTTTACACTCAGATTCCTTCCAAATTCCTCATCTACTCTTCTCTTACTTTCCTTCACTACTCTCTTCACCACCTCCTTACTCTCCACGTACCTCGATCGTTTCTGTCTCTCGGAATCTTCATTCCCTCTACTACCCAACCACACTCTATATGCTTTCTTCTTTTCTTCCACAGCTATTCTTACCTCTTCTGTCCACCATGCTGTACCTTTCACTCCCCTCCCTCTTCTCCTCACTCCACACACCTCCTCACATGCTGCACAGATCTCATCCTTAAACACCTTGCTCATCTCCTCCACTTCCTCCATAACTTCCAGGTCGAACCCACCTAGTCGTCTTTCCACTGCTCTCCTGTACTCCTCCCTGACTTCCTCCTCCTGCAACCTCTCCACCCTCCTCACCATTCCACCTCTGATCTATCTATAATTATCTATAATTGGGGCAGAGAAAACCATGTTACTTGCAATGCTTCCAAAACTCAATTTCTCCATCTATCTTCTCGTCACCTCCTTCCAGAAAACTATGACCTACTCTTCAACAACATTCAAATTAACCCTTCATCTTAATATTCTTGGTGTCTCTTTTTCTTCTGATCTCTCTTGGAAAGATCATATTATCACTCTAGCTAAAACAGCTTCCCAGAAACTGGGTGGGCTCAACCGCATCCAGGGGTTCTTTGTCCCTGCGCAGATTCTTGCTCTGTACAGGGGCCCAGTACTTCCATGTATTGATCGGTATTGTTCACACGTGTGGGGAGGATCCTCTCACACAGTACTTCTAGACAAAGTAGAAAAGAAAGCCTTCCGTCTCATTAATTTATAATGTCCACTCATCTATTCTCTGCAGTCTCTCTCTCTCTTTGCCGTAATGTTGCATCTCTCTCACTGTTCTACCGCTATTACAATAATCAGTGTTTCTCAGAGCTCTCTAAGAGTATTCCACCCCCTCTTCGTAGAGCATGTAATACCCGTTTTGCAACACAATCACACCCCTACTCTGTGCAACTCTCCAACCCAAGAGTGAAACGTTATTCTCAGTCTTTCTTTTATTCAACAGCTGAGCTCTGGAACTCTCTTCCAGAATCAGTCTTTCCCTCTTCCTATGGCTTAAATTGTTTGAAGCTCTGTGTGTCCAGACATTTTGCCTCGAACGTCCCTTGATTTTGGCCCTGGCAGTCTTTCAACTCTGGGGGAGGCACTCGCTACAGGCAATTCTGCCTTTTGTCTCCCTCATTCACATAGAAAAAAAAAAAAAAATAGATAAGGTTATGATAGGAGGAGGCCAACGGAGAGAATAGGTTTAGAGCGTAAGTAGAAGGATTCAAGGGTAGTGAAATGTCGGGTAAACGAAGGGAATTTAACCCCCCGAAAATCTCCAGCCGGCGCGGGGATTCGAACCGTGGTTAGTGACCTCAGTAGGTCCGGTCACCGCAGGTCTGCGCGCTAACCCACTGCCACCTAGGACGTTAATAGGTTAGTAACCTTAGTTCTCCTTGAAAGAACCAGGTTGATAGTCTCGTGGATATCATCACATGATGGGTTTCTTGGACTTCACCATGACTATTTTACACTAACCCAAACGTCAACTCGGGTAGCAGAGTATTTGGGTGGTCGGATTTTTGCGAAGGCATTACAGATAGAAAATACGTTAATGATGTTAGGACTGATCCAAGGCGGACAGAGATAAGAGTCGGGAGCTGGACTAACTGCTCTAGGTAATTTTGGATAGAAAAGATGTACTGTGGGTTGTTCACCAGGTAGGTCAGTGAAATGAGAGAGCCATTGGCGGTGATGAACAATGGAATCTCCTAAGATGGAGATTTCTGCGAATGGAGAGATGGGTCGAATGTGTTCCACTTTAGAAGTTAGACGGTCGAAGAACTTTGAATAGTCAGTAGAATTAGGGGAGAGATAAACAGCACAGACATATCTAGTTTGAGATTGACAAGAGAGATGAGAATTAAGGATAATCAAAGTTGGGAACACGAGAGAAAGCAAGTTTGTTGCACACATGTACGCAACATCCACCTTTGGCATGAAATTGAGGATAGAGATATTAGGAGGGTTCAGAGAAGGGTTTGATGTCAGTAGTCCCAGTTTCCAAAACAACTGGGTTTTGGTGAGAACAAGAAGATGAGGATATGCAGAGGAGAAGCAGTGTTCCACAGAGTGGAAGGTAGAGGAAAGGCCACGAATGTTTCAGAAATTGATAATAAGAGTAGAAAGTAGTGGCCCAGAGCATTTTGAGGAGTCAATACCAGGGGCCATACCTATGAGGGCATTTTTGCTGTCACCCTCTGGGGGCTCCAAGGCGATTATAACGATCTTTTTGTTCATTATATTTTGTTTTAGAAAAAGGTAATGTAGTATGTGAGATGTGTGTAATACAGTGAATAGCAAGAGGGAGGAAGGTGCTTTGGATTAGAAACTAGTGTTACCCTCTATTATGATGAGGCATGGAAAGGATCAGCCAAGGAGGTCAGATGGTGAAACAGGAGTTCCAGTCGTCCTTAACGCGCCCACCTGTAGCAGTCCCCGGGAGTACCACCTTGTTTGGCTGGTACAGTACCTAAAGCCTACAACAGCCTGGTCCGAGGAGGTGAAGGGGGAGGGGGTCTTTTTGTGTATCCGCTGTTTCACACCATTAGTTTGGTGAGCTTAATACGTTCCACTACATTAGCTTGGCGATAATAAGACGATTCAATCCATTCAAGTGTCGAATATATCTGCGCGAGCGATAGTGAACCTGTAACTTAAAAGCAGTCGGCCTTTGGCCTGGACATATTTCTGTCGAAACATGTACACATTTTGCTTGAACAGGGTTTAGTGGGCTTTTATTAGCTTGAAAGAAGTCTGGAAAGGCGTTTTTGTTAGCCTTTGTTAGCCTTTTGTAGGTAACATACTAAATTACATAGCTCGAAAATGGCCTGCAAAATCCTCAATAATGATGAAACGAAACGTCTTAATAACCCCTAGGCCGTCGGACCAGCTAGTGATAAGAAGGGTATCGCGGAGGTAATACCATATTACACAGCCTTCCTATTATACCCACTCCGTGTGTTGAAGCTCTTTTTTTAGTTTGTCTTGGCGTGGACCTTTTTTGGTCTGTATACTTATTTATTCATATTTTGTATTATTTTAGTTTCCTCGTTAGACTTCAATCAAGCTTTAAAAAAAAAAAAAAAAAAAAAAATCCCCCTTCAAGATAAATGTATAATTGTTGTGGTAGACAGATATCCCGGCCGATTGCTCGCCAGGAACAAATGGACACCTACATGTCACGAAAGGTCTAAAAATTGGCAAAGGGATGGGTCGAAAAATGTTAATGAAGCTAAACTTGAGGGAGAAGGGTGTCCAGAAAAGAAAAAAACTGTCTCCCCAGTTTCATTTAGCATGTGCACGCTCACTATTGGGTCAGGTTTACTTTTAATATTAGCGCAATATGATTATTAACCTTTTCAACATACAGTAACGCAATTATGTTCTGTGTTATGCCTAATTTTAGACGATTTTGTTCAGATTAGGAAGAACAAATGGAAGTCAGAGGGTTGGTTGATACAGTCTTTACCCAATTATTGTGTCATTCCTAAGCTGTATAAATTCGTCTACTGATAGCCAAAATTATGTGGCAAAGCGCGACATAATCGTCAAGGGGTTAAATTACATATTATATAATGGTTCCCTGTAGGTCGTCAGATTCGCTTGTTTGACGGACAGATGCATTATGCTATGTTGTTATACGTATGCTAACAGGATTCAAATATGTGGAATAGTGTTTGTCTTCGATTGTATGACAAAGGAAATATATTACTACAGTCCATTCACTATAAGTAGGCCAGAAATCTTGACCACTAACTGAGTTATAACTCAAACACGACTAGAGTTATCGAGATAATATTTCTATCACCTAGGAAGTGTCAGCCAGGGAATTGGTGTGGACATTTACAGCCCATTTGCTCTAGCCCTCTTTTAGTTGCAGAGGTTACAGGTCACAATTTGTGGCTTACCTATAATGAACAGGGTGACACACAATGATTGACCCCCCTGCCCAGGAAAACTGGTTATACCCTGAACAAATATGGCTTTATAACTCGAAATACATCGAATTCTTTATCTCTTCAGGTATCAACATGGCTTCTGCAGTGTTGAATGACTCTGAGAAAATGCAATTCATAGACCGCATCAGATCGGTCACGGTTTGTGAAGCTTGAGAGCTGGCGTGGCGTTTATTACTCAAACCAGGGTCGCCATTTGCCTTGGCAGGTCTGAGGAGTCCATCAAAAGGAATTGGAAGAAATCCCTCACAGACTGTGAGAATAATTTTTAAGGAGGACAACCCGAAAAGCTATCCCAAGAGACAAAGGAAATCATCATGGAAGGGTCTCGGCATTGCCGCAAAAGCTGTGGCCAACTTGCTCGCGAGATCCAACTTCGGCGAGGGAAGTGATCCTCCTTGAACACGTCATATCCTTTCTACGAAATCCCCAAAATGTCCTGGATGTTGAGGAAGTGACCTTCCTGCATAATAAAGCCCCCTGCAGACGCAACAGCTCCTGAGGGAAGACAATGTCGATTTGTTTGGCAATGTTGAGTGCCCCGGAAACTCAAATTATCTCAACGAGTGCGAACACATGGGATCCTAAAGGACCGTGTGGAAACCCTCATGCTCCAGGAGCCTTCTGCCACTCGATTCTCTCGTCAGAAGTTGGGAAACATGTTGAGACGGTGCTCTATAGTATTGAGTACGACACCGCTCTTTTCGAGTTGCTCCTCATCTCCTACCCGCGTTGACGTCAGGCTGTTCTTCAGGCAGGCGGAATCAACACTGAATTTTTATTTCGTTTACAAAGATGTAGTATTAAATTGCCTACAAACCAGGGTTATAAATTTCCTTGTGTCATTTTTAGATGAAGCTGGGGAGGGGGTCAATCAATGTGTGGCTCCCTTTAGCAGTGGAGTCATGTTTAGGCAAATTGTAAGAGTTTATCATCCCGATAAAGTATTAGCAAACATGAAACGACGAAACATGAGCTTAAATATGTAAACCTAAATATACATACTAAATAAACATGGGGCAGAGGTAGTATTAAATCCTTTGAGTATGACCAATGCCACCGTATTTACTTATTCATTCAAAGACTAACTTATTCTCTGATGAAGAAAACGTATATGCCCACCAAGGCTTTCAGCGCTCTCTGACCTAAATTTAAAAACTCTGGTGGAAAGTAGGAGTGAATAGCGTGTGTGTAGCCCCTGTCATTAATAATAGAGGAGGCTTAGTAGGAGAGAAAGAGAGAGAGAGAGAGAGAGAGGCACCTGATCCATTAGTAAAGAGGTTAGTACTAAGAACGCATGTGTCCGTGTGTGAGTGTATGTGTGTACAGAATTAAATAAGTCAAGTGGGAAACGCGGAATAAGATACATATACAGCATATACTTATATAACAGATTTATCTATCTATCTATATATATATATATATATATACATATATATATATATATATATATATATATATATATATATATATATTAAGCCAATACTAATTCCACCATCAGTGCAGGACAGTTACCGTCCCTTTATTTCATCTGGCAACGTGAGATTAAAGGGTTGTATGCATGAGGTAAAAATTCTGAGAGACACAGGTTCTACTAGCACCCTCATGGTGAATCCTTACACTGAGTGCCCACCTGGCGAACCAGTTGTAATGAGAGGTGCTGGAGGCCAATTTTATGCATACTTGGTAAAAGGCGAAATTGAATGTGAGTTACTACAGGGTGAGGCCACCATAGCTTTGTGTAGGTCCCAAGATATCCCTGTGCCTGGGAATGATGTAGCAGGTGAGAAGGTCCGACCAGACCCCATTTTGTCACTTTCCCCTGTTAACGAGCCACTAACCGGTGAGCTCGAAAAGGAGATGCCAACAGTTCCCTGTGTGTGCTGTCACACATTCAATGTCTCAAGTAGCAGTTTCCTCAGACAGAAATGTACCGAATGTAAGAGTTGATGAAAGGGATGATGAGAGTGTGAATGACGCTCCAACTGTGCATGATGATGTGACTGAGGTTGATTTATCTGACACCTTTATGGCTCATCTTGACCCTAACGATGACCATGAAACCCCTCCAAATTGTCCTAGTGGCCTGGTAGAGCTACAGAGAGATGATAGTGAATGCAAGGAGTTAGCTGCCAGGGCCGTGAGTGAAGAGGAATGTGAGAAGGAGGGTGGTGAATGTTACTACCTCAAAGGAGGAGTATTGTGGCGTAGATGGAGACAGCCACACAGACCAATCGATGACGGGGCCTGGGACGTAGTAGTCCCAAGTAGTAGTCCCCAAACCTTGTCGTAGAGATATCTTGGAAATGGCACATTGTATACCATTGGCAGGACACCTAGGTGTGAGAAAATCTCTAGACAGAATCAGAGCCCACTTTCACTGGCCAGGAATGCGTGCAGATGTAGTGGAGTTTTGTAGAGTGTGTCACACTTGCCAGATGACAGGAAAACCCAATCAGAAGGTGCCTGTACATCCTCTGGTGCCCTTGCCCGTCTTCGAGAATCCTTTTACTCGGGTGGTAGTGGACATTGTAGGCCCATTGCCTAAGACTTCCCAAGGTAACATTTATTTATTAACTATTATGGACATGGCAACTCGCTACCCAGAGGCTATACCCTTAAGGACTACCTCTGCTCCAACTGTCATCAAGGAAACTGCTCAAATTCTTCACCAGAATGGGTTTCCCCCATGAGGCGCAAAGTGATCAAGGAACTAATTTTACCTCTAACATTTTTCAGCAGTCCCTGAAGGAGTTGGGTATCGAGCATGTTAAGTCTAGCACCTACCACCCAGAGAGTCAAGGGGTTCTCGAACGATATCATCAGACATTAAAAGGAATGTTGCGTAAGTATTGTACAGAGACCGGAGTTGAGTGGGATAAGGGGGTACCTTTTCTTTTATTTGCTACTTGTGAGGTTCCAACTGAATCCCTGGGTCTTTCCCCTAATGAGCTAGTTTTCGGTCACCAGGTAAGAGGTCCTTTGCAACTATTGCAGGATAGCCTAGTTGGCCAGGATGGGAACCAAAACCTCCTCAAGTATGTTTCAGATTTCAAAACCCGGCTGAGATCCTCATGTGAGTTTGCCGCTCAAAACTTGACAGTGGCTAAAAGCTCCATGAAGAACTGGTATGACAGAAAAGCCTGTGAGAGGGAGTTTCAGCCCGGTGATGAGGTTTTGGTCCTGCTCCCCCTTTTTGGCTAACCTTTATCTGCCAAGTTCAGGGGCCCATATAAGATCATTCAGAGGGTGAGCATTACCGATTATCTAGTGACTACCCCAGACAGGAGAAAGCCCACGCAAGTATTCCATATAAAAATGTTAAAACCCTACCATAGGTCCCCTGATTCCTCTCCTCCAGATTCTCCCACTGTGGCAGTGAATGTCAGGACCTATGGACAGCCTGGTGCGGACAAAGTCTTCAGTTCTCTTACTGACCCGCAACAGACTGTTCCAGAGCCTGAAGGTATCCATGCAGACTTTGAACTGTCATGTAGCCTATCCAACTTTCAGTATAATTCAGTAGCTTGGGGGGAATTACCATCTAAACTATGTCATCTTCCCTCTGATCAAGCGAACCAACTAATCTCTGTTTTATCTCAGTCACCCAGTGTGTTCCGTGATACTCCAGGGCTCACTTCTTTAGCCTTGCACGACATCGACGTAGGGGATGCAACTCCCATTAAACTATCCCCCTACCGTGTCTCACCACAACGCAGGAGTATACTGCAGGTCGTGCTTGACTTTATGTTGTCAAACGAGCTGATCACAAGGGCCTTAAGCCAGTGGAGTAGTCTGGTCATACTTGTGCCAAACCCAGATGGGAGCCATAGGTTAGGTATGGACTATAGGCAAGTTAATGCTGGCACAAAGAACGATACCTACCCACTGCCACGGATCGACGACTGCATTGACCAGATTGGTACAGCAACCTATATCAGCAAGATTGACTTAATGAAGGGATATTGGCAAGTAGCTCTCACCCCTAGAGCGAGGGAAATATCATGCTTTGTAGTCAACAATCAAGCCTTTTGCTGTAACGTAATGCCCTACGGCTTGAAAAACGCTCCAGCTACATTCCAGCGCCTTATGAATTTGGTGACTGAAGGGGTACCTGGATGCGTTGTCTACATCGATGATATTCTTATCTTTTCACAGTTATGGGAGGAGCATCTTTACCATCTTAGATTGATGTTCTTAAATCTTGCTGATGCCAATCTGGAGGTTAATCTTAAGAAATGCACCTTTGTAAAGAGTACGGTCCAGTATCTAGGATATACGGTAGGTCAGGGGCAGGTTGCACCTCCTCAAGCAAAGGTAGAGTCTATTCTAGAATTCCCAACTCCTAGCACTAAGAAACATATCCAAAGGTACCTAGGCATGATTGGTTATTATAGGCGTTTCATCTTAAACTTTTCTAGGTTGACAGCTCCCCTGACAGATCTTCTCCGTAAGGATGTGAAGTTTGAGTGGTCCTCTGAATGTGAGGAGGCCATTAATGCTACCAAATATAATATTTTATCTAATTATCCTGTACTCCGAGCTCCTGATTTTAACAGATCTTTTTCCCTAGCAGTGGATGCGAGCAATACCGGGGTTGGTGCAGTGTTGCTACAGGAAGACGACTGTGAAGTATTGCATCCGGTGTGCTATTTTAGTAAAAAAATAAATTTTGCTCAACATAACTATTCAGTCATTGAGAAGGAGCTGTTAGCATTAATTTTATCCCTTCAATACTTTGCTGTCTATGTGCAATCTGCCTCTGGTGCCATCACTGTGTATACTGACCATCACCCTTTAAATTTTTTGCATAAGTTCCAAAATATAAACCAACGACTGACCAGGTGGAGTTTGTAGCTGCAGGAATACTCCCTGGATGTCAAACATATTAAGGGGGTCCAGAACGTGCTAGCCGATTGCCTATCACGTATATATTAAAGATTACATTTACCGGGTTGGCCTCATACAGCAGTAAGATAAACTTAATGAGAGGATTTTGGCAATTAGCTCTCCCTTGTAGCGAGGTAAACATCATGCTTTAGTAGTGGGCTTTCAAGCCTTCAGCTGTGAGATGCCTTCCAGTTCGAATAACGCTCCAGCTACGTTCCGGCTATGTTCTGATGTGGTACCTGGAGACGTTGCCTACTTTGGGTGATATCCTTATTATATCCTCATTATAATCTTGCTGTTGCCAATCTGGTGGTGAATCTATTTATGTATTATGTTTCATATTATGTACTATACTCCTTAAACTCTTTTCTAGGGGGGAGGTCTGACATACGGAGCCCTGTATGTTTAATTAAGAGTTAGAATTCAGAGTTGAAGGAGTGCCAAATTACCCAGGCGGCGAAGCAGACTGGCGAGCGAACCAGCGAGTGGGAAACCAGCTCGTCCGCATACCAGCAAACAAGCCTTCACACCTGTGTCCGTCATAGGGGACCCTGCACACTACTTCGATGACCCGACGCTATGACGATGATCGACGCCAGGAGACTCCATTGGACCACGCACCTGCTACGCAACTCGAGGAGCTGTGATTGGGGCGCGCACCATCCCTCGCCTCCTGATTCGTTCCTACACCATCATTGTTTAGTATATAAGACCCGAGTAGTGGGCATTCAAATCAGTCTCATTTGGGGTTGGGAAGGTGATCTTGCAGCTGGAGGAAGACGGGGTGAAGTATTATAATGGGATTGTGACTGTCAGTCAGATTATATAAGTGTGTGTTAAGTGTGTTCGGTGTAAACACTTACGTTATGTTGGTTAGTGAGATATGTGATTGGGAATTAACGTTAACGCTACTATTATGTACTTAACTATTTTAGTTGACTAACTTGTGGACTAAAGCAACTCTTCAAGTAATTGGGTTATGATAAAAGTAATACTATTGTTTTATATTAAGACTTACGAGTTCTTTCATTTTCTTTTAATTAAGCTTACATTGCTTAACGGTGCTTAGTACGGTGATACTATTGTCTCATATTAGTAATATCGCCTTAGACTAACATGGCTGTTTTAATGTTACTTCTAGTGATTTCCTAAGCTGAAGAAAATTCTTTTAGCTTCAAAATATTATTTTGCTTTTCATATTCTTTGAGTGAGACCTGAATCGAAACTATGAAGCGATCCTGTAACTTAATTTACTCATAATCAAACCTCAATGTTAGGTGGTTAAGAAATACATTTAACTAATTATTAAATATATATCTAACTTTTTATGTGACTTGATATTACTCCTGATGATAATAATATAATACTATTAACGTAAGACAAGAACCAAGAATAATAACTACATTACACACTGGTGATGGGCTGGTCTATCAGAGTGAGACCTGAGCGATCTCTGCCATACCCATAGCTTACTCTGACTGTTCCTTTTCCTTATATATCTCTAGATCTCAAGTGACGGCGTCTCTTCCGTGGATTGACCTCCCAATCTACCAAGATTGGAAGCTAAAGCGTCACATTACTCCTTTGCCCCTCAACTTTCTCTTCATAATTGCTGAGGGGCACAGGGCCCTGGGTGAGGCTTTGGTTTCCCGGGCGTTTACGCACCCTCTCAGCTCCCCGCCCTGGAGTGGCTTCGGTCACCCAGGCTTTATTGTGGTCGGCAGGGAGGGTTCTGTGGGGGCGCTCGTTTATGGCCTTGGCCTTACTCGGGGCCTTGGGGCTGTTCGGCCAGGCAGCTTGGGGAACAACAACAACAACAACAACTACATTACACATAAATAAAAGGACATATAAGAAAACTAGCTATTCATTCAAAAAGGGTAAGAGACAGAAATATTCTTACCTTAATATTTATTTTTCAAGACTTGATATATAATTAATAGTCCTTCTTTAGATTTAACTTATTCGGTTCATAACCATAGCCTACTAAGCTTCGGTTAAATAATAATTCTTTATAAATACTACATGACTTTAATTAGTTTCAGTATTTTTCCATAATTAAAGAGTATCAGTCAATAAAGGATACCAAGTCCTAAGATCCAAAAGGAAAGGAAGCAACAACAGGAAATAATTTTATTAGATTTTACTTTTGTTTTGCCTTCAGCTGACTGATACCTTAATATATATCTCTGTGCTATCTAGATTCATCAAGTTAACCACTTGAGGATCAAGATACGTAACAATATATATGTGTGTGTGTGTGTGTTATCTCCGTTGGCCTCCTCCGATCATAACCTTATGTTTTTTGTTATTTCTATGTGGATGAGGGAGGCAAAAGCCAAAACTGCCTGTGACCAGTGCCTCCCCCAGAGTTGAAAAAGTGACAGGGCCAAAATTAAGGAATGTTTGAGCCAAAATGTCTGGATACTTAGAGTTTGAAGCAATTTAAGTCATAGGATGAGGGAAAGATGGATTCAGGGAGAGAGTTTCAGAGCTCAGCTGTTGAATAGAAGAAAGCCTGGGAGTATCGTTTCACTCTTGAGTTGCACAGAGTAGGGGTGGGATTTTGTTGCAAGACTGGTACTACGTACCCTACGTAGAGGAGGTGGTATACACTGAAAGAGCTCTGAGGAACACTTATTATTGTAGTAGCGATAGAATAGTGATAGAGATGCAACATTGCGGTGAAGAGAGAGAGATTGCAGTAAGTCGGTGAGTGGACGGGGAGTTAATGATACGAAAACCTTTCCTTTCTACTTTGTCTAGAAGTGCTGTGTGAGAAGATTCTCCTCACACAAGTGAACACTACTCAATATAAGGACGCACTGTGTCCCTGTACAGAGCAAGAAGTTGTGAAGGGGTAAAGAACCCCTTGAGACGGTTGAGCACACCCAGCTTCTAGGAGGCCGCCTTAGCAAGACTGGTAATATAGTCCTTCAAAGGGAGAGCAGAGGAAAAAGAGACACCAAGAATACTGAGGGAAGATAAAGGGTTGATTTTTGTATTGTTGAAGTATAAGGGATAGTCTTCTGAGAGTTCACGAGAATAGACAGGTGGATAGATTGGGTTATGGAAGCATTAAAGTCAACAAGGTTTTGTCTGCTCCAATTGGAAATGGTAGTTAGATAAGAAGATAAGTGTTGTATGGCTTCATTACATTTGTTTTTGAGGGATTGCTTGCTGGGAACTAATTGAGGTAGAGTCGTCTGCATACGAATGGATAGCGATGGATGTACAGTTGAGAAGATCATTTATGAAAATTAGAAAGATAATTGGAGATAGGACAGAACACTGAGGAACACCTAGTTGATAGGATGAGGAAGTGAACAATGGCCGTCCACAAAAGCAGCTAAGGAAGGGATGGAAAGAAAATTTGAGATAAAGGCACAGATAGAGGGATATGTGTATGTATATATATATATATATATATATATATATATATATATATATATTTACTGTACAGTATAATACTGTATGTAACTAAATATATATTTTGATTGTGTGTCTAAAGGTGGAGGTGTACACGATGTTATTGAACTCTAGGGACAAGAAGTAAACATGGCTTCAACCATGTCCCAAAAGACCCTTTGCCAAGCGCTTGTTCAATGTCATTTTGACTATTCTGTGTCATCCTGGTACTCTGCATCATCTAAATCAGCACAGCACAAACTTCAGGTCACTCAAAATAAAATGGCTAGGTTCATGCTGAACCTAGGACCCAGATCACATGTTGGCCAGGAACAACTTCAGTCACTAGGTATGCCCAATGTCTCTGAAAGGGCCAAACAAATCAGGCTCGCTAATGCCTTCAACATTTTCTATGACAGAGCTCCAGAGTATCTTAAGAGTTATTTTGTTAAAGCAATTGAGAGGAGTGGACATAATACAAGAAACAGGATGTTAAATTTTAAGGTCCCGAGAATCCAAGGACAGGGTAAGCAAACATTCTTCTTCACTGCCATCAAAGACTAGAACGACCTACCCCAGTCAGTCCGTGAAAAGAGAACACTGTATTCCTTCAGACGTAGCCTGAAGGAACACCTGAACCGGACAGCTGCGAGAAGGGAGCACCAACTTATGTCTACTACAAATACGACATAAGAGATAGGAAAACCAAACTGAAATGATTACTGATTACGGATTACTGATATTTACCATAGGATGTATGGTATCTTAAAATAACCCCCTAGAAATACTTTCTCTAAAGTATCTATTCTTTTATCCTCCCCTTTTCCCCAGCTAACCTAATCCCACAAGGATCCCATGGAAAATACGCCTAACGGCCTTATTGGGCTATCCTTAGTTGGAATTATGCAAAGCTGGTACATGTCATATTTGTAACATACTATGTGGTACAAACTCTATAAATTGCTAACTGAATAAATATTATTATTATTATTATTATTATTATTATTATTATGTCCCCATGGTACAGTTAATCTGCTATAACTTGAAGCCACGGGGGCCTGATATAGTTATGATTAAAGGTGAAGCCTGTATTGTGGGGCGTGGGCCGGAGTAACACACACACACACACACACGACCACCGCCTCCATGTACCTTAGTGGCAACCACACTGGACACTACCACTTATTCTGTTCCTTTAAGGTTTACAACTTTTGAAGTACTCAAATTTTAGCATAGGGTGAATCTAGATGTGAGGCTGGATGGGGAAATATTGGAACAAGTAGAGTGTTTTAAATATCTAGGAGGAACGATACGCAGGAGTGGAGGTATGGAAGTGGAGGTAAAACAGAGAGTGTGTAAAGGAAGGAAGGTTTTCGGAGCAATGGGAAGTATGTGGAAGACGAGAAATCTCGGAGTGAAAGTAAAAAGTGCACTGTATCAAGGAATTGTTGTGCCAACAGTGATGTATGGGGCTGAGACATGGGCTCTGAAGAAAAGGAGAAAAGAGGGCTGGATGTGATGGAGGATGAGCTGCTTGAGGAGTATGTGAGTAGGTACTCGTAGAGACAGATGGAGGAATAAGAGATACGTAGGAGAGTGGGGCAGCAGGAACATTTGTCAGCCAGAGTGGACAGAAGGGTGCTGAGCTGGTATGGTCATGTTGAATGAATGGGAGATGAAAGGCTTACAAAGAGAACATGTGAGTCAGGTACAAGGGGAGATAGAAGGGCAGGAAGACCCCCATTGAGATGGAGAGACTGTGTAAGAAAGGCTTTGGATGATAGAGGAATGACTATAGATCAGGCAGGGGAAGTGGTGATGGACAGGAGTGAATGGAGAATGCTTGTGAATAGTTGAGTGAACAGTGGTCATTTGGAGTAAGGGGTCGGGCGCAAGTTGGACTAGATAATAGTCCATCAGGCGCCTGGCCCGGGGAGACGATTAATATGAAGGGTGCGCCTGGAAGTGTGGTGGGAGGGCTTGTGGATTTGGCTCCGCTGCATGTCTGCCTGCCGAGATCGGAACCTCTCCGGGTGGTCGGGGGGCCGGGGGAGTTGCTGGAGCGACCTTGGTGATCCTGGTCTCTGGGTCTTCTCCTGGGTGACCTGGATGTGTGTGAGTTTGTGCTTTTTATCTGTGTTTATTTGTTGTTTTATATTGTTTTTGTGTTTTCCCTGTTCTTGCTCTGTCTTGAGTCGGCTACCCCCAAAATGGGGATTGGGCCTGAGCATATAGATAGAATTGATAGATAGATAGACATTTTATTGTAATGCAATACATGTATAACGTATACAATATATATATATATATATATATATATATATATATATATATGTGAAATGTCGGGTTGGTATTTCAACTCGACTTGGTATAATCTCGATAACAGTCTTGTAATAAGATATCTTGAGATAGAATATGCTCGACAGGGTCACGTCTAGCTTTATATATCTTGCATCAACTCTTTATCCCACGGCAGCATTCACACAATAAGAACACAATATTACCTCACACTTTAGTTTATTCAAATAGCATAGAATCATGAAATCAATTATATTGTTCTGTAATGTGGGGTAGACAATAAAAGATAAACAAGTGACGTATCAAATATGGAGTGGTGTATAATGATAACTTAATTATATTTGGTCACGTTACATACACACACAGTATAAGTAATATAAATATGCAGGAACAAAGATGTTACCCATGTACATAGGAAATCAGTAAGATGATAACACGTATGCGAGCGTAGCGTCTAACGTGAAGATTTCTGGTACAGAGTGAATTGGCTTAAGACAGCGTTCACGGGTGCGGGGCGGTGAGCGCTTATCAAGGGGATTAACGGGGGGGGGGGGGTCACACAGGTAAGACAAATACAATTAGTGCGTTCGACCCTAGGTCAGAGGGACTGCTTTGGTATAAATTTACAATTATATTTAGTGCGAGTATAAGGCACTAGTGAACGTTCAAGATATACTAAGGAACTTATCGGCAAGGTAGTTTAATTTGGAACTAACTTATCTAAACGGTTTTTGTGAAAGACTCAACACACGGACACGAAAAATAGATTTAGACCGGGTATGAGATCGATACACACATGTATAGAATTAAAATTCAATTTTAGATCAATGAATCACTATAACATGGAATGAATGCAAGTTAATATAAAATTAGGAAAATACACTCAATAAAAATGCAACTGGAAATCACAGTAAATTAGAATTTGAATGAACTCAGAGTAAAAAGGGGCATACACGACTAAGTTGTACTGGGGTATAATACTACGATAATAGTATTAAAGGAAATTTGAATACATTAACAAATCCCTATCTGGCAATATGTGTATCAAAGATATGACGTAACGCAAATTACATAAACATACGATGTAATTAAATATTTTACTGTTAGAATAGTAAAGTAAGTGTAGAAACGGTCCTTACAAAAATATGGAGACACGAATATACAATAACTTGAATAAGAGTTACTAGAAATGTGTGAAAATAATTATTAATAACCCGCACACGTAGATTAGATTAATTCACAAGCACTGGTATAAACTATATAGCTCGAATGATTTCAACGGGTGGTTTTTTACTTTTCGTTAAGGAAAGATAGATAGATTAAAATTTGGGCATAGGTCCTAGGTAAATGGTAGTATATTAGGGAATATCTTCACGGTATACGCTATCGCCTCAACTTGGATACACAAGCGAATAAATAACATATAATATAGGTGACATCTGGGAGTATTCCGTCTCGAGCCTGGATCGAGATAAGTTTATATAACAGATGCACAATTGACAATTATAAATAACACCACAGGAAATATACTTCAAAGGGTACATGGAGCAATATCTGGCACTATGAAATCACTTGCACAGATCAAGATTTATGGGAGGACAAATGAATATGTAAAGTGTACACAGATCGATAATTGAACAATTATATGGCACAGATCAACTTATTAACACTTCCGGAATACTCGCATATATTACCTTACCTTCAACAATAGACACAAATTGAGATACGCAGAAACACTTAGGGTAGCGTGGGGGAAGAGAAGGACCAAGTACGAGGGTCGGGGCGCCGTAGAGGTCCAGGCACGGCGGCTGGACGTAAGGGGGCCACCTCGTCAGGAGTCCAAGGGGCAAGGCTGGATGTCAGGGGACCACTTCGGCAGGAATCCAAGGGGAAGGGGCTGGACGTCAGGGGACCACATCATCTGGAGTCCAAGGGCAGGGTGGCAGTGGCTAGCAGGCTCCTTCTCTTCTCAGGGGGGGTGGGGGGGACGATTCTCGGACAGGATTGTCCTGACAGAGCGCTAGTAGGTGGGGGTATACTCCAGGACAATATTATCCAGACAGAGTAAGCCTACTGAGGGTGAACTGACTTCCTGTAGTTTCAGTCAGTCTATATTTGGGTCATTTCTCTTGGTCAGGTTGCATGATCTCGCATGGATAGGGGCATAGTAAATACATAAAAATTGGCTATGTTGAGGTTAATAATTACATGAAAAATATATTATGGTGCTTAATGACATCGCACTGAGGTTCTCGTCTTTCCGACCTCTGTTTCTTACTTATACCATCCAGCCTGATGATGTAATTCGTGATTTTCTGTTCACTAATTGTTTTGGCTATTTGGATTGTTTATGTAATGACTTTCTTCCGGGGCACTTCCTATCACCATTTAATTTTCCTTCTCGTCTGGCAGCTTCTTGAGGATGGAGGACCCCAACGATTTAAATACTCCCAGGGCTCTTTATGCTTAGATTGCATAAACACTTTTTCATCATAGTATTCGGGGGAAAGTTCTGCCTTGGCTGTATGAGCCCCGCACTGTGATTGGTGGGGCCGTGTGAGGTGATGATTGGTGGGGCTTGACCTGCCTTTTGGGGGTAACTCACCTGTTCGCCTGGGAATTGGAGAATGGGTCCAGGGGTCAGATTTCCCGTTCTTGTGTTTCCCGTTCCCTGGAGAATGGGAAATGAATCTTTTCCTAAATTATTTCCTTCTGCTATCCCAGGACTCTCTGACGGTGGCTACTCTGTGTAATTGTCCTTTAGGCTCCGTTATTTCACCACCTTCGACGGAATAAAAGTCTCGACCTTGAGACCTCATAACCTATTTGCGGCAGGTGGGGGAGGGGATAGTCTGTGGTAACCGGTCCAGTACCAAACACCAGAGGGTTGTAGTGTTGTCAGGAGGGATGGTGGCATTCGTTTTCACTGTTATCTTGAGTGGTGTCGTCGAGCTGTTGGTCACCTGAAGGAGATGGTCCGGGGACACGAGGGTCTCATTGTGGTTCCGGTCGGAGGATATGAACACATTGTTTATCCTCATGTTGAATCCGGGTTTAAGGGCTGCTGGAGTTGTTGCTGGTGGAGGAGTTGCTTGGGTAGTGGCCACTGTCGGAGTGTTGGAAGTTGTTCTCCCAGGTGGGGGGAGTCTGGCGGTGAGGGGGCCTATGTCATAGGTGTGAGGTTGTGACACAGGCTGGCTAGGTGATCTCGCAGTAGAAGTGGCGGTGCCTTTGATGTGGCGCGAGGTGTTGCCTTTTCTGAAAGGCCGCCGCTTGTAGGTTGGCCGGAAGGTGGGAGCCCATCTCTGCGGTGGTTTCACACGACACCCGGATCTTGTACATGGTGGATTATATAAGAGGGGTATTAGGTGGGGTGATTGAGCATTCTGGGGGGGTATGGAAACATTACCAGGGGGTGAAATAGAGACAGTTTTCTGAAAGTTAGAAGGTTCATATGACAGTAAATTAGGCATGATGGGAGAGGTGGTTTGTTGAATAGGGGGTGTGGCAGTTGCACTTGATGGAAGGGCCTGATCAGGCCTCATTTGAGCAGGTGTACTGGTAAGGGGGATTAAGATATCGGCTGAATCATTAGGTAAGGGTGAAAAGAGGGTGGTTATGTCAGAGGTGGATGGATGATGTAAAATGGGAATATTTTTTAATATTGGTGAACTAGGAAGAGTGCAGGTAGATTCTGAAAAAATTGGTAGACTGACAGAAGGGGAGGGGGGGAAAGGGGTGGGGGGTTGTCTGAAGACATTATCGTCAGCTGGAGTAGACAACTCGGGAGGGGCAGAAACAACGGAAGGAGGCTGTGGAGAGGGGCTGACAGATCCGAATGATCTTGAGGGTAGATTGATCTGAAGAGGATTTGGGCGATTATGTGGCTTAGGTATAGGAGGAAGAAGTTGGTGGATGAGTTCCTCCCTTAGGGGAGGTAGAGGGGAAATGGAAGGAAGAGGAGGAGGAGGGGAATCTGAGGTCCCAAATGTCTGGTCATTAGTCGAAGGCAATTTGTTTTTCTCTGGGGAATCTGCAAGCATAATGGCATTCTCATCTAATGGTTGAAACCTACGTACATATCTATTTCGGTATGTGCATGACTCGCCAAAATAGTTTATGGTTACCTGGTAACAATTTGGAACAGTTAAAATTTCAAAAGGACCTTGATATCTGGGTTTTAATTTTGACGGCACGGGCAGTTGAGCAACCATCACGAGGTCACCAACGTAATGAGAACTTACTTTGGCGGTTTCGTCAGGTTTTAGGTCTTGCAGATATTGGAGTTGTCGCAGTCGATTTTTCAAATGAACCAGGGACTGGTCAAAATTAGATGAGGGCTCATAGGGGACAGCTAGATGGTGTAATGGGAGCAGTAAGGGGGGAGGGGGGGGCACTCCAAAAATGCGTTCATGGGGTGAGATCCCATCTTTCCAGGGGCAAGTGTTAATTCCCCACTGAACGATTTTTACCTGGCTGGGCCAATCCTTAGTATTCATCTGTTGCAATCTTGTCCGGACTTGGTTTGCAATCGTGCGGTGGCTTCGTTCACAGATGGAATTCCCTTGAGGCCAGTATGGGGAGGAGTGGCTGATCTCATACCCACACATTTGAGATAGTTGGGACCAGATGTGGCTGGTAAATTCTGGGGCGTTGTCTAAATGTATGGCTTCTGGCAAACAGAAGTATGGGAACACATGTTGGATCATGGCATCTGCTACTGCTAGTGCGGAATGCTCTTTAGCGGGGCAGGCGATCACATATTTGGAGTATGTGTCCACGAAAGTAATTATATATTTGAAACCTTGACTTCCTTCCAATGGACCCATTATATCAACGGCTAAAAGTTGCCAAGCTTTAGTTGCCACTAACTTTCCGCAAGGTCCTGGGGTGAGGGTCCTGTCTTTGCCTAGGGCACAGGCGCGACAGGCTTCGGTGATCCGTTTGGCAGTGATGTAGTGGGAAGGGGTCCAATGCACCTGTTGAAAGGTGGCGGTCAGCTTTTGTTGGGCCAAATGGATGCCATTATGCATATGGATGGATTGCATGGTGGCTAGGGCTGTGGTTGGGGTAATCACAATTTTTCATTCGGGTGTGAACAGGTAATCTCCTCGTCTAGTGAGTTGGGAGAACATGGTTCGGGGCATCCAGTCAGGTTTTTCTTGTCGTTGGAATAGTTTGAGTAGTTCTTTTTGCTCCTGATCCGCGGATTCTTGATGGTGGACGGCTCAAATTGGGTGAACATCAAGGGGAGTGGGGGGTGTCCCTGGTGTGGAAACAGTGGGAAGTCGGGACAGTGCGTCAGCATTGGGGTGTAGTTTTCCAGGTCTGTTGGCTATTTCAAAGTTGAATTCTTCTAAACTTTCTCTCCATCGGACAGTTAAAGCATTCTTGGTGTCGGACTTACTCAACCATTGTAGGGCGTGGTGGTCGGTGATGATGGTGACTTTTACCCCGGCTAAATTGGCCTTAAAATGCTGCAGGGCCCAGATGATACCCAGGCATTCTCTCTTGGTCACAGGATAATTCACTTCTGCTGGATTTAGGGTTCGGCTGGCACAGGCTATTATGTGTTCTCGGCCCTCACGTGTGTGTCCTAACACGGCACCTATTCCAGTTTGGGAGACATCTGTGTATAGTCAGAATGGTTGGGTGTAGTCGGGGAAGGAGACGACGGGTTATGCAATCAACAATTTCTTCAGGGTATTGAAGGCCTGTAGGCGTTGCGGCGTCCACAGGAATGGTTCATCTTTCTTGGTCAAATCATGAAGAGGCTTAGCAATGGTGGCAATCTATCTATCTATCTATATGCTCAGGCCCAATCCCCATTTTGGGGGTAGCCGACTCAAGACAGAGCAAGAACAAGGAAAACACAAAAACAACATAAAACAAAAAATAAACACAGATAAAAAACACAAACTCACACACATCCAGGTCACCCAGGAGAAGACCCAGAGACCAGGGTTACCAAGGTCGCTCCAGCAACTCTCCCGGCCCCTGACCACCCGGAGAGGTTCCGATCTCGGCAGGCAGACATGCAGCGGAGCCAAAGCCACAAGCCCTCCCACCACACTTCCAGGCACCCTTCATATTAATCGTCTCCCCGGGCCAGGCGCCTGATGGACTATTATCTAGTCGAACTTGCGCCCGACCCCTTACTCCAAATGACCACGTGTTCACTCAACTATTCACAAGCATTCTCCATTCACTCCTGTCCACCACCACTTCCCCTGCCTGATCTATAGTCATTCCTATCATCCAAAGCCTTTCTTACACAGTCTCTCCATCTCAATGAGGGTCTTCCTGCCCTTCTATCTCCCCTTGTACCTGACTCACATATTCTCTGTGTAAGCCTTTCATCTCCCATTCGTTCAACATGACCATACCAGCTCAGCACCCTTCTGTCCACTCTGGCTGACAAATGTTCCTGCTGCCCCACTCTCTTACGTATCTCTTCATTCCTCAATCTGTCTCTACGAGTAACTCCACACATACTCCTCAAGCAGCTCATCTCCATCACATACAGCCCTCTTTTCTCCTTTTTTCTTCAGAGCCCATGTCTCAGCCCCATACATCACTGTTGGCACAACAATTCCTTGATACAGTGCACTTTTTACTTTCACTCCGAGATTTCTCGTCTTCCACATACTTCCCATTGCTCCAAAAACCTTCCTTCCTTTACACACTCTCTGTTTTACCTCCACTTCCATACCTCCACTCCTGCTTATCGTTCCTCCTAGATATTTAAAACACTCTACTTGTTCCCATATTTCCCCATCCAGCCTCACATCTAGATTCACCCTATGCTCTCCCCTATTACACACCATTACTTTACTTTTATTGACGTTCACCTTCAGTTTCCTCCTTCCACAAACCACACCAAACTCTTTGACTACCCGCTGCAGTTTCTCATCAGAATCCGCCACCAATGCTGTGTCATCAACGAACAGCAACTAATTCAACTCCCAATCTCTACCATTCTTTCCTACTAAACCCAATCCTCTTCCCATAGTTCTCCTTTTCACCTCCCTCACCACACCATCCATAAACATATTAAACAGCCATGGTGACATTACACAACCCTGTCGCAAACCTACCTTTACCTCAAACCATTCACTCAACTCACCATTTCCTACTCTCACACATGCTCTGCTCCCTTCATAAAAACTCTTAACTGCTTCTAACAAATTTCCTCCTATTTCATAAATCCTTAACACCTTCCACATTGCTTCACGGTCCACACGATCATACGCTTTTTCCAAGTCCATAAAAGCCCAAAATATCTCCTTATGCTTCTCGCATAATTGTCTTACTGCAAACATCTGATCCACGCACCCTCTTCCCCTCCTAAAACTGCACTGTTCTTCTCCTATTGCAACTTCCATACACTTTATTATCCTCTCTATCAACACCCTGCCATGCAGCTTTCCAACCACTGACAATAAACTAATACTCTATAACTTGAACAATCCTGCCGATCTCCCTTCCCCTTGTACAACGGCACAATACATGCACTCTTCCAGTCTATTGGTACCATTGACACAGCATAGTACACATTGAAAACTCTCACCAACCAATCTATTATCACATCTCCACCCTTCTTTATACACTCCACAGCAATACCATCCAAACCTTCTGCTTTTCCCGCTCTCATTTGTTTCACTGCTTCTTTCACCTCATTTTCCTCAATCCTTTCATTCATTCCCTGCCACCTGGGTGGCCTGGGTAACCTATCTCCATCCACCTCTGCTTCAATCACTGCTTCTCTTCCATCTCTTGTATTTAACAAAGATTCAAAATACTCGGCATATCTTTTCCTCACTTCAACTGGTTCCACTAGTAATTCTCCATTTTCATCTTTCACTGACTCTTCCCTCTTTTGTCCTCCTTTCCTTACTTTATTTACCTCCTTCCAGAACATCTTCTTTCGTTCTTCAAAATTCTCACTCAGCCTTTGGCCCCACCTTTCGTTTGCATCTTTTTTCGCTTCTCTAATTTTCCGTTTTGCCTCTCTCCTTTTCTCCTTGTACCACTCCCATACCTCAACACTACCATCCTGTAAAACCCTCTCAAAACACTGTCTCTTCTCCTCATCTGCCTTTCTCACCGTATCATTCCACCACTCGCTTCCCTTCCTGATACCTCTGCCTCCTACTTTCCTTTTGCCGCATACTACCTCTGCACTTGCTTTCACTCCTTCCTTAAACTGTTGCCATTCAACCTCTACTTCGGTCTCTTCCATCTCTCTCACTTCCATCCACTTTTCATTTAGTCTTTCCTTGTACTCCCTCTTTTTCACTCTTCTCTAACTCACTAACTTTTATTACCTCTCTTACTTCACGCTTGTCTCTTATTCTCCTGTAACTCTTAACTCTTAGCTTTCCCTCCACCAGGTAATGATCTGACATACCCTCCGCCTCACCTCTCACCTGGCAATATTTTTTACAAACCTTCTTTAGTATGAGGCTAGTCCGAGAAATGCTCGGACTCCTTTGACATTTGAGGAGGGGGAAATTTTTCCAATGGCATCTAGTTTGTGGGGGTCTGACGCAATTCCTTTGTCAGATACGATGTGGCCTAGGAACTCTACTTCAGTCTTGGCCAACGTACATTTTGAGGGTTTCAGTTTGAAGTTGGCTTCTCGGATTCTTTGGAAGAGTTGTTGGAGGCGTTGTAGGTGTTCAGCCCAGGTTTTTCCGAACACGATGATGTCGTCTAAGTAAGCCAGGCAGGTTTCCCAGGTCAATCCTTGCAACATGGATTCCATCAACCTAGAGAAGGTGGCCGGGCCATTGCATAAACAAAAAGGCAACACGGTGAATTCATATAGGCTGCCTTGGTAGGTGGCGAACGCCGTCTTCTGTTAATGTTCGGGAAAGACTGGCACTTGCCAATACCCTGCTTGCAAATCTAGGGTAGTGAACCATTTAGCTCCAAGTAGGAAATCTAGGGAATCATCAATCCGGGGGAGGGGAGTGGCATCCTTGATCGTGACATCGTTGAGTCTGCGATAATCTATACAGAATCTGGTGGTCCCGGGACGTCTTTCTTCCGTACAAGTACTACTGGGTACAACCAAGGGCTTGTCGAGGGGCGGACCACTCCTGTGGCCAACATGTCTTGTACTTGGGACTCTTTTTCTTGTCTTTGGATGGGATTTTTTCTTCTGATGGGTTGCTTGACGGGGTGTCCAACTGTATGAATAGGATGATGGAGTATGTTGGTTTTTCCCACATCTCGATTTTAAGTGGAGAATCTGTCTTGGTAGGTGGTTAATAGATTCTTCAGTTCGGCTTGTTGTTGGGGGGTTAAATGGGAAGGAATAGAGGGTAGGGGTAAAGGAGTATTAGGGAGTATCAGCGGGAATGGATAGTTCTTCTGCATAAGGCTCTAGTTCTCCAATGGTTAAACCTTTTGGTAGGGTAATGGGCTGGTCTGATATATTGGCGATTTTGATGCAATTTAATTGGTTAGATATACTAGGAGCGGTTAGGCAATCCCTATCAAAGGGGCTTTGGAGGTGAGGGGTCATGATGGCATCACAAGGCAAGGTGGGTACAATGGGGATCCACTTGTCATGATGAGGGAGGGAGTGTCACGAGTTTGGCAGTGACTGCTTGAGCGATGGCCAAGATGCAAGGGGGAGGAATCGGAGTTTGAGGGGAAGGAACAGGATTGGGGGGTGTTAGGGTAGGAAAGGGCTGGATTAAGGGTAAAGTTTTGGTTGAAAGAGGGCAAAGGGCAAAGTATCTCTAGTCTGGGTTTTTGGCTGGGTGCCTCGATGAGAGGCACTTTTTTTTTTTTTTTTGCTTGGGGGGGGGCGGGGGGGGAAAGAGTTTCAGTGTTCTTCTCCCACAATCGAGGGAAGCACTTAGCTTTGTGAGTAAATCAAGACCCAAATATCCATCGTATAGGGTCTCTTTTGGTCATACACCACGAAAGAGTGGTTTTTTCCGTGATTAGGAATAAGAGTATTTACATACAGGGGAAGTGTTTGTCCAAAATTCTTTATAACTTTGGCATCGGCACTTACTAATACAATTGAGGAAGGTTGGATAGTGCCTAAGGCTTTCTTGTGCTGCTTAAAGGAAGGAGAGAAAAAGCATGATCGGGATGCTCCCGTGTCGATCAGTAGGCGGACCTTCACCCCATTAAGAGTGAGTTTCCTGTATATGGGCAGTTTTTCCGAGTCTGCCTCCTCATGAGCCCCCGCCATTTTGATGGTTATTTGTGCACAGGGGCGGTCTGAAAATCCAGGTCTTGTGGTGCCTCTATTTCTGACTCTGATTCCTCTCCATTATCTTCTTCGGATCCTTCATCAAATCCGGCCATGCCGTCCTCCGTAATGGTGGCGATCTGCCTTGGTTTAATCCAGGGAATCTGGGCCCACCGGCTGGGTGATCTGGTCCTTCTCCTCGTCAGTTTGGCAAAAGATCTCCGCATTGACGTCAGCAGACACTGGTTGTTGCACGGTTTCCAGTCGGCTGGGCGAATCCTGGCCCATTCCTCGGCCTTATCACTGGCATGGGGGGCCATAGAACTAGGGGCAGGTACAGTGGACAGGTGTGTGGTGGCTTTCTGTATGGCGGCTACCATGTCTTGACCCTGGGTTTGCCTCAGGGTCACAATCCGCCTTACGACCGGCATGTCCGTGTCAACAATGGAGAAATGGTCCGCCACCGCCAAAGGTAGAGTCCTCAGCAAGGCCCTGAAAATAATCTTCTTTCTTTGGGCGGGGGTTTCCTCTGTGAATGCGGTGACAGCAAGCTGTGTCAACTCACTGATCGTAACGTCCAAATTCCCATTGTATTTGACTTTGTGAAAATGCCTGTCCAAGATTATTTGGCCTAGGACAGGGTTAATGGCGGCTTTTACATAGTTTTCAAATGGTGCCCAGGTTAAACCAGGCATTTGTTCCCGCACATACCCTGATACCTTCCCCGCATATTTACCTAACTTCACTACTACTGTATAAATCTTGGAAGCGTCTTGATCCAGGACGGGTTTGACCATTTCCATGTAAATTCCTATGTTATTTTCCTCAGGCTTAAATGCCGGGATATCGAGTGACTTGGCTGCCATGGTGATTAGGTAAGTTGAGAGTGCAAGTAAGAAACAAATTAAGCAAGCTGATATGGCGTATCGAGACACCGCTGCCACCAGTGAAATGTCGGGTTGGTATTTCAACTCGACTTGGTATAATCTTGATCACAATCTTGTAATAAGATATCATGAGATTGAATATGCTCGACAGGGTCACGTCTAGCTTTATATATCTTGCATCAATTCTTTATCCCAAGGCAACATTCACACAATAAGAACACAATATTACTTCACAATTTAGTTTATTATATTGTTCTGTCATGTGGGGCAGACAATAAAAGATAAACAAGTGACGTATCAAATATAGAATGGTCTAGAATGATAACTTAATTATATTTGGTCACGTTACATACACACACAGTATAAGTAATATAAATATGCAGGAATAAAGATGTTACATATGTACAGTACATAGGAAATCAGTAAGATGATAACACGTATGCGAGCGTAGCGTCTAACGTGAAGATTTCTGGTACAGAGTGAATTGGCTTGAGACAGCGTTCACGGGTGCGGGGCGGTGAGAGCTTATCAAGGGGATTAACGGGGGGGGGGGGGGGGGGGCACGCAGGTAAGACAAGTAAAAGTAGTGCATTCGACCCTATGTCAGAGGGACTGCTTTGGTATAAATTTACAATTATATTTAGTGAGAGTATAAGGCACTAGTGAACGTTAACCCTTAAAAAGTGGCTCACCACTTAAGTCGAGTTAAATAAAGCTGGACTATGTGGCGGCGCTCGACATAGTTCGAGTGGCAATTTCAGCACGTAATGTGGCTGAGAGAGAGAGACAAGTGGTGGCAGGAGACTAGCGAGCGTATGACTGCTCCAGACCACCGCGGCGAACCTACTGACACAAATCTCAGCTCCCTCCTCCCTCTCTCACTCGCTACATACTCAATTATGTACCGAAAGTACCGAATTACCTGCTTTTTGCACTCGCGTTGCACGGTTATTGCAAGAAAACTATCCATCATACAAGGATCGTTATGGTGTCATTCGAAAGCTCTGTTTATGCCCTTTCAGGGATAGATACTTGTTTTACGTTCTGGGTCTTATTTAGGCATGAAAATGATCACGTAAACAGCCCTATTTTGGCTAAAAACACCCCGCTGGGCGGTACACATAAATAAACCGCATAGGCCGCTCGTAAGGTGTTAAAGACATACTAAGGAGCTTATCGGCAAGGTAGTTTAATTTAGAACTAACTTATCTAAACGGTTTTTGTGAAAGACTCAACACACGGATACGAAAAATAGATGTAGACCAGGTATGAGATCGATACACACATGTATAGAATTCAAATTCAAATTTAGATCAATGAATCGCTATAACAGGGTTTTGGAATGAATGCAAGTTAATATAAAATGAGGAAAATACACTCAATTAAAATGCAACTGGAAATCACAGTAAATTAGAATTTGAATGAACTCAGAGTAAAAAGGGGCGTACACGACGAAGTTGTACTGGGTTATAATACTATGATAATAGTATTAAAGGAAATTTGAATACATTAACAAATTCCTATCTGGCAATATGTGGATCAAAGAGATGACGTAACGCAAATTATATAAACATACAATGTAATTAAATAGTTTACTGTTAGAATAGTAAAGCAAGTGTAGAAACGGTCCCTACAATAATATGGAGACACGAATGTAAAATAACTTGAATAAGAGTTACTAGAAATGTGTGAAAATAATTATTAATAACCCGCACACGTAGATTAGATTAATTCACAAGCACTGGTATAAACTAGATAGCTCGAATGATAGAATTAAGGTTAACTCAACAGTTGTTTTTTTACTTTTCTGTAAGGAAAGATAGATAGATTAAAATTTGGGCATAGGTTCTAGGTAAATAGTAATAAATTAGGGAATATCTTCACGGTATACGCTTTCGCCTCAACTTGGATACACAAGAGAATAAATAACATATATAGGTGACATCTGGGAGTATTCCGTCTCGAGCCTGGATGGAGATAAGGTTATGTAACGGATGCACAATTGATAATTATAAAAAACACCACAGGAAATATACTTCATAGGGTACACGGAGCAATATCTGGCACTATGAATTCACTTGCACAGATCAAGATTTATGGGAGGAAAAATGACTATGTAACGTGTACACTGATCGATAATTGAACAATTAAATGGCACAGATCCTTGAAACAGATCAACTTATTAACACTTACGGAAGGGGAGGTGTGGTTGAGTGGTCTTGCCACTGGCCTGGTAATCCAAAGGTCCCGGGTTCAAATCCCGATGTATCAATGGGAAGAAATTATTGGGATGGAATTTGTGCTGTACCTGGTATCAGTGCATTACCACAAGCCCACCGAAACGTCAATAAAATACCCTGATTGTTCCCTGATTAAATAGCACTGTATGATTATTCCCATATTCAAAATATGCTATAGGGGTGCAATGCCTGGTGAGTTATCTGCTCAACAGGTGGCGTTGTGTGTGTGTAAGTGTGAGAGTCCGAGTGTAGGGGGTGAGACAGTGAAGCACGGGAACGAGGTGGCTTCAGAGATGGGGTCGTTTCGGGCCATGAGTGAGCACCGTGCCTCATGTGAAGGCAAGATGGCAGGTGCTCGTTGTACTCTACATGCTTCACATGTCTCACTCCCTAGACTGGAACAAGACCTCACGGGCTTCACTGTTCATTGTAAAGCGGTGAATGTTAAGGCTCTCAGCCTATGCCCGAGAGGAAGTAGGTTGGAATATAGAAAAAAAAAAAAAAAAAAAAAAAAGCATATATTACCTTACCTTCAACAATAGCCACAAATTGAGATACGCAGAAACACTTAGGGTAGCGCGGGGAAGGAGAAGGGCCAAGTACGAGGGTCGGGGCATCGTAGAGGTCCGGGCATGGCGGCTGGACGTAAGGGGGCCACCTCGTCAGGAGTCCAAGGGGCAAGGCCAGACGTCAGGGGACCACTTCGGCAGGAGTCCAAGGGGCAGGGCTGGACGTCAGGGGACCACTTCGGCAGGAGTCCAAGGGGCAGGGGCTGGACGTAAGGGGACCACTTCGTCAGGAGTCCAAGGGCAGGGTGGCAGTGGACAGCAGGCTCCTTCTCTTCTGAGGGGGGGGAATGACTCTCGGACAGGATTGTCCAGACAAAGCGCTAGTAGGTAGGGGTATACTCCCGGACAATATTATCCAAGCAGTGTAAGCCTACTGAGGGTGAACTGACTTCCTGTAATTTCAGTCAGTCTATCTTTGGGTCATTTCTCTTGGTCAGGTTGCATGATCTCGCATGAAGAGGGGCATAGTAAATACATAAAAATTGGCTATGTTGAGGTTAATAATTACATGAAAAATATATTAGGGTGCTTAATGATATCGCACTGAGGTTTTCGTCTTTCCGACCTTTGTTTCTTACTTATACCATCCAGCCTGATGATGTAATTTGTGATTTTCTGTTCACTAATTGTTTTGGCTATTTGGATTGTTTATGTAATGATTTTCTTCCGGGGCACTTCCAATCACCATTTCATTTTTCTTCTCGTCTGGCAGCTTCTTGAGGATGGAGGGCCCCAATGATTTAAATACTCCCAGGGCTCTTTATGCTTAGATTGCATAAACACTTTTTCATCATAGTATTCGGGGGAAAGTTCTGCCTTGGCTGTTTGAGCCCCACACTGTGATTGGTGGGGCTGTGTGAGGTGATGATTGGTGGGGCTTGACCTGCCTTTTGGGGGTAACTCACCTGTTCGCCCGGGAATTTGAGAATGGGTCCAGGGGTCAGATTTCCCTTTCTTGTGTTTCCCGTTTTCTGGAGAATGGGAAATAAATCTTTTCCTAAATTCTTTCCTTCTGTTATCCCTGGACTCTCTGACGGTGGCTACTATGTGTAGTTGTCCTTTAGGCTCCGTTATTTCAATATATATATCGGTGTTATATATATATATATATATATATATATACAGTACCATATATCAGATATATATATATATATATATAATATATATATATATATATATATATATATATTATATAGGATAATATAAGTATATATTTATAAATATTTATTTATATATATATATATATATATATATATATATATACTTTGAGTATATATCACAAATACACGTGAGCCACTAAATGTTTGTAATATATATATATATATATATATTCTTTAATACATACGAGGTTGAAAGAAATGGCAATTTCTGCGTTGGAAATTTTATTATTCAAAGTTTCCGGTGGTACAGGGTTACATAAAAGTACATGAAGATACAGAATATACGACGCGTTTTACTGGACAACCAGCATTATCAAGTAAGGATGGAATGATATAAAAGGTAAACAGGAAGGGTATATATAGAGGGTGGAGGATCAGAGGAGGCGAAAATCAGGGGGCAAAAGTCTGCTATAGGTGGAGGGGTATTCTAGGAGAGAGAAAGGGAGAACCGCTTCACGCATGCACACTGGATGCGGGATGGTGGTCGGTTGGTGGGGTCGAAGCTGATTGGCTGTGTGTCGAGGGGCGTGGCCTAAGTTGTGTGGCGCCTGCGGAAGACGAAGCTGAAGGAGGTAGCGCGGGGGGCTGTGTCAAGGGCACCGGGGGGCAAGGGGGGGTGTTAGGTTCTGTATGAAAGTGCCTTTTGGCAGAAGGAAGGATCTGAAGGTCCAGAGTTTGGTTGTTGATGTTGGGATTTAAGGCTTGGATATATAAAGCTTCGAGTATAGGTAATCTCCTTGGGTCACTTTCTTTATCGAGTATGGTGGTGTGTTTCTCTAACTCGTTGCGTGTGAGGTGAGGGTGGTTAGGGGTGAGATAGTGGTCTTTGATGGCTCCAGCCTGAAGGTGAAGAGTTAACCGACGTGAAAGACGAGTCTGCGTCATACCAATATAGGAATGAGATCCACAGTCCTCATAATTACAGGTATGTTGGTAAATGACGTGATCGTCGGTCATCGGGCTCTTTATCTTGGTGGAGGCTGGTTTGATGCGGAGAACGAGGTTGGAGGTCTTGGGTGATTTGTAATAAATTATTAATTTGATTTTGTTTTCCGGGTTGGTTGGGTGGACATGCTTGGAGATTATTTCTTTTAAGACGGCCTCGTAATTTTTGTGTTCAGAGGACATGTAATTGCGGTAGAAGATCTTAATTTCATTGGGGGGGTC
>CM064487.1:54145309-54167809 GCA_032716605.1 Paralithodes platypus | reverse complement strand
GACACACGGAGTTTGAAGCAATTTAAGTCATAGGAAGAGGGAAAGACTGATTCTGGGAGAGTCCCCAGAGCTCAGCAGTTTATTAGAAGAAGTCTGAGAATTGCATTTCACTCCTGGGTTGGAGAGTTGCACAGAGTAGGGGTAGGATTGTGTTTTAAGATGAGTACTACGTACCCTACGTAGAGGAGGTGCTATACACTGTGAAAGCTCTGAGGAACATTGATTAGTATAGTAGCGATAGAACAGCGAGAGAAATGCAACATTGCGGCGAAAAGAGAGAGATTGCAGAGAGTTGGTGAGTGGACGGGAGTTAATGACATGATAGGCTTTCCTTTCTACTTTATCTAAGAGTGCGGTGTGAGAGGATCCTTCCCACACATGTGAACAATACTCAATACAAGGACGCACTGTGCGCCTGTACAGAGCAAGAAGCTGTGCAGGGGTAAAGAACCCCTTGAGGCGGTTGAGCACACCCAGCTTCTGGGAGGCTGCCTTAGCGAGACTAGCAATATGGTAAGATTGGGTGAGTATTGTGGATATTTGTAAGTACATTAGGTGCGCTTTGCGATTTTGTGAGTTGATTGAGTGAGTAATGCCGTTATTTCAAAGTAGAGAGGGCGGAGAGCACATCCTTAGAAGAGACTCTGATATTCGGCATAAGTAATTGTGAGGGGGGTGGAGAGGGACGAGTAGCGCCGGAATCATCCAAGGTGGAGTTTTTAGTGAAAGTTTGGGCGATGAGTTCAGCTTTGTCAGAGGAAGAGGTGATGGTGGTACCGTCAGAGTGGAAAATATGAGGGAAAGATGAGGAAAAATTGTTGGAGAGGTTTTAGGCTAGATCCCAAACAGCTTTGGAAGAGATAGAGTTGGAAAGATCAGAGCAAATGTTATTGATGAAAGTGTTTTTGGTAAGTTGAATGACAGATTTGGCTTGATTACAGGCATAGCCATAAAAGAAGAGATTCTTGAGTTTGTAGGCGACGGCACCGTTTCAATTCTTCCTCCTTATTGCGGACAGCAGTAAAACAAGCGTGAGTAATACAAGATTTTTGTGAGTTAGTCTTAGAGAAAGAGAATGGGATGTATGCTTCCATGCCTGAAGGATTACCTTATAGTAATGCGCTCGGCACTCCCTGAAGGTCCCTGGCCATGGAAGCAAAAATGATTCCATGGGAAATTAAGTAAAGCCGTAGAGCCTCCCAGTCGGTGGTGCTTCAATGCCACAAGTGCCGGCTGGGGGGTTCAACAGACCAAGAAACAGGACAGGTCACAGAGATAAGGTTATGATCGGAGGGGCCCAACGGAGGGAGAATATTTACAGTGCAAGCAGAAGGATTAGAGGATAGAAATAAGTCAGGATGTTAGGCCGATCTGCAGGACAGTTCGGGATACGGGTTGGTTGCTGAACTAACTGCTCTAGGTCATTTAGGATAGACAAGATGTAGGCTTGTCCAGCAGGTTAGTCAGTGAATAGAGAGGAGAGCCATTGGCGGTGGTGAACATGGAAATCTCCAAAATGGAGATATTAGAGATGGATGGTAAGATAGTCAAAGAATTTTGGATTGTCAGTAGAATTAGAGGAGATATTGACAGAACAGATATGTTTAGTGAGAGTGACAAGATAGTTTATGTCATATAGTTGAGAATTCAGAAAAGTCAAAGTTAGGAACATGCATCGGAGATTGTTGCGTACGTACACGCAACATCCACCTTTTGCTACTCACAAATAACCGCAATACTAACTCAAGCTACTCACAAATAACCGCAATACTAACTCAAGCTACTCACAAATAACGGCAATACTAACTCAAGCTACTCACAAATAACCGCAATACTAACTCAAGCTACTCACAAATAACCGCAATACAAACTCAAGCTACTCACAAATAACCGCAATACTAACTCAAGCTACTCACAAATAACCGCAATACTAACTCAAGCTACTCACAAATAACCGCAATACTAACTCAAGCTCACAAATAACCGCAATACTACTCAAGCTACTCACAATAACCGCAATACTAACTCAAGCTACTCACAAATAACCGCAATACTAACTCAAGCTACTCACAAATAACTGCAATACTAACTCAAGCTACTCACAAATAACCGCAATACTATCTCAAGCTACTCACAAATAACTGCAATACTAACTCAAGCTACTCAAATAACTGCAATACTAAACTCAAGCTACTCACAAATAACTGCAATACTAACTCAAGCTACTCCCAATAACTGCACACTCTCCCAAGCTTCTCACAAATAACAGCAATATTCATGTACTCAACCTACACACATCACCACCACCATCCATGCACATCCCTACCCCCCACCTTTGTTATCCATCCAGCCTTCATCCATTTTCTACCCATCCATTTGCCGCCTACATTCGAGGGGCTGCGGGTTCAAATGCATGGCGAGTCGAGTTTCCCATTTTTTTTTTCGGTTTTATTGCATTTTATTTTTCCAGCTGTGCGTTAAATTTATTCATAGTGGTAACAGTTGCTTCCTTTGACGGCGAGAGAGAGAGAGAGAGAGAGAGAGAGAGAGAGAGAGAGAGAGAGAGAGAGAGAGAGAGAGAGAGAGAGAGAGAGAGAGAGAGAGAGAGATGAATTGAAACCGACTACAAAAAAAAAAAAAGAGATATTTTCCCAAATTGCATGTTATCGTCTGGAAATAGCTGGAACAAAACCATATTATATTAGATGGTCATTCTGTATAGTAGGAAGTTTTGTGTTTCATTTATTCTGGCTAACGTTCGATGACTTTGTTCAGATTAGAAAAGCCGTCTCACAGTCAATAAGCTTAGCACTGACTTTACTAGGCCTGAATATATTGTGTTATGACTAATTTAATGGATAACTGCATGTCATATAGTTCATTGATGCAAAATAAACGAAAATAAACTACATCTCTTTGTTCTCTAGCATCCTCAACTCCCCTATGCATTCACTCTCTCTCTCTCTCTCTCTCTCTCTCTCTCTCTCTCTCTCACTGAATATTAGAACGATAAACTTTTGTGCTACGAACAAGAGAGCCGTGGGCCTGTGATATATACATAGAAAGATGTAAATAGTTTTCTTATTCTAGTTGTAACATATTCTGTGTGTATTGTGAACGGAAGCTTTCTTGTGGAGAACCATTTGAGAGAGAGAGAGAGAGAAAGAGAGAGAGAGAGAGAGAGAGCGCACAGGGACTGGAAAGACCACATGCATAGAGTAGAGATAGCAAACCTGATAGTAAGGGGAAGTGGAGGGAAAAGATAGCAAACAGAGGAGAGAGAGAGAGAGAGAGAGAGAGAAAGAGAGAGAGAGAGAGAGAGAGAGAGAGAGAAGAGGGGTGGGGACAGTCAATCATATTTTTCCTTTCTGTCATTACTATATATAGTACTACATTATTTAATCTGTTGGTTTGAGGTTTATGTTGTTCGTTTATTTGTCTTTATTGTTACACATGACCATTAGCCGCTGTATGATGTTTGTTGATTTTCATTGGATGCTAATATTTGAATTGTCAGGAAAATATGTATAATTAAGGGGGAGGTAATTGCTCTTTCTGGCCACCCTTCTCCCTCATGCTTAGCCCCATTAGTTTTGACATCTTAAGACGTTCGCCCCATTAATTTGTCGATTTCATGATCTGTCATCCAATGTTGTTGCCCATATTAAAATCTTTCATCGAATATACTGTAGGTGCAGAGTTTTTCCTGTCGAAGATAACGGGCCTGTAATATAGGCGGAACCAACCTTCGGCCAGGACATTTTTGTACCGAAAATTGTACTAATTTATTTCGAAGGGGATGTTCTTTAAACTTGATAGAGGTTTAGGGAACAAACTAAAAAATACTCCCTAAAGATGGGGAATGAGCCAGCTTAAAAAAACGGGCTATAGGTCCCTTAATCGTAACAGTGTCCTATTTTATATAATACAACCTGGTCTATTTGTTCCATTGTATTCAATTTATTTCACGGCTGGTATTGCAGGCCAAGGGGATCGGTATATTGAACCCGTTTCCTTTTTCCCACTGAGAGAGCTGGCGAACAATTCCCTCGTTCACTCTACCTTCGCTGTCCCGCTCCTCCTGCTGGTCTTGGGGGTGAGGGCAAGGAGGGTTCGTCTACCTAGCTTGATAATGGGTCCTCTGTTGGCCGGCTTAGGCCAGAAGAAACAAACACTTACAATGGAATGATCTGATTTATATTTTCCACCACCAAGGCTAATTCGATAGTATAATCATTAATGGATTGCTTTGCCTACTTAAGAACTTAAGTGCAAATAAATGTCACCTTCAAGCTTATCCACCAGAGCATTATACTCAGTCACACATCCACAACAGATGTAGCTGCTTCATCTGTATACAACTGTACATGAGTATGGCCATGGTTTTAGATATTTGCATAGCATCAGTATATTCTTTAATCACGTTGGTTTATCTGGCTAGGCATATATCATATTTCAAAAACCTTTATAAAACCTCTGTCAAATATGCAAAGGAATTAAACAAAAATGTCATCAATGGGAGCATTTGACCTCAATGTCTGCTTATCTCAGAGACAAATGAGGCTAAGTAACGCCTGCATATGGTGAAATACGGTATGTTATTATCGCCAAACTAATGTGGTGTAACATCTTAAAATGTCCAAACTAATGGAACATAACGTGGTAGGCCCAAAAGGATGTTACCATAACTGAACGGATGGTGGTTAATTTGAGGTCCTTGAGGGAGTAGTGGATGGGGTGGTGGTGGTGGTAGTGAATTTGTGATCCTGGAGGGAGTGGTGAATGTGTGGATGGCGTGATGATGGTTAATGTGTGGTCTTTGAGGGAGTGGTTAATGGGGTTGTGGTGGTGATGGTGGTGGTTAATTGGTGGTCCTGGAGAGAGTGGATGATAGGGTTGTGGTGGTGGTGGTGGTTAAACAGTGGTTCAGTAGGGAGTAGTGGATAGGGTGGTGGTGGTGGTAAATTTGTGAATCTAGAGGTAGTGGTAGAGGTAGAGGTATATGGTGGTTAATTTGTGATCCTGGAGGGAGTGGTGGAAGGGATGGTGGATGAGGTGGGGGTGGTGGTGGTGGTAGTGAGGCTCTTGAATAGATCACAGTAACAGAAGCATGTGGGATTGGTCCGACCAGCTGAGGCAGATCGAGGCATTCAAGGCATTTCTCGGTAGGCAGTTGAAGGCAGGTATACTTGAGGTGGGACAGTTGAAGGTAGGTGTACTTGAAGTGGGACAGTTGAAGGTAGGTGTACTTGAGGTGGGACAGTTGAAGGTAGGTGTACTTGAGGTGGGACAGTTGAAGGTAGGTGTACTTGAGGTGGGCCAGTTGAAGGTAGGTATACTTTAGGTGGGAGAGTTGAAGGTAGGTATACTTGAGGTGGGACAGTTGAAGGTAGGTATACTTGAGGTAGGACAGTTGAAGGTAGGTGTACTTGAGGTGGGACCGTTGAAGGTAGGTGTACTTGAGGTGGGACAGTTGAAGGTAGGTATACTTTAGGTGGGAGAGTTGAAGGTAGGTATACTTGAGGTGGGACAGTTGAAGGTAGGTGTACTTGAGGTGGGACAGTTGAAGGTAGGTATACTTTAGGTGGGAGAGTTGAAGGTAGGTGTACTTGAGGTGGGACAGTTGAAGGTAGGTGTACTTGAGGTGGGACAGTTGAAGGTAGGTGTACTTGAGGTGGGACAGTTGAAGGTAGGTATACTTTAGGTGGGAGAGTTGAAGGTAGGTATACTTGAGGTGGGACAGTTGTAGGTAGGTGTACTTGAGGTGGGACAGTTGAAGGTAGGTGTACTTGAGGTGGGACAGTTGAAGGTAGGTATACTTTAGGTGGGACAGTTGAAGGTAGGTATACGTGGGATGGGACAGTTGAAGGTAGGTGTACTTGAGGTGGGACAGTTGAAGGTAGGTATACTTGAGATGGGAGAGTTGAACGTAGGTGTACTTAAGGTGGGACAGTTGAAGGTAGGTGTACTTGAGATGAGACAAGGAAGGTATACATGAGGTAAGGCTTTTGTAGGCAGGCTTAATTAAAGTCAAGCATTTAAAGATAGGTATACTTGAAGTAAATATACTTAAGGAGAGACTTTTGATGTACAGATTCTTTGGTGAGGTGTATGGCATGAACACTTTCAAGAACAGCATATTTACAAAGGAGTATAAAGGAGTACAAAGTAAATCAAGCAACAACAGGTCTAGTGACCCTTCTAGGCTGCTTGTCCTCCAAAACACTGAGGATCAAGTGTCCAAACAGTGGTTTAGAGTGGGCAAGGTAACATTGGAAAGGGAACTACTGCCCTGGAACTAATGTCCGTGGCAGTATTAGGAAGTTAGTAGGGGACAGATGGGATAGTAACGGATGGGGGGATAAAATAAAGTTATTCATTTACAAACGCAGTCAGTCGTTGGTTTGTTGCGAGATATTTGTCTAGGCGAAGTTTAAATGAATCAACGGTGCTGCAGTCTATAACGTCTTGGGGAAGCCCATTCCACAAGTCGACAACTCGATTGAAGAAGAAATTCTTAGATTCATGTGAGTTAAAAGATTTACCAATAATTTTGTAACTGTTTCCCCGCGTGTAAGTAGATTGGTCGATAGTGAAGTACTTACTACAGCTCATATTGTCGATGCCTTTGATGATTTTGAACACTTGAATTAAGTCACCTCTTAATCTGCGCTGGGTTAAAGGAAATAGATTTAATTCTCTTAGACGCTCCTCGTAAGGTTTGTTCTTTAGGCTAGGTATCATTTTGGTAACTCTACGTTGAACTAGTTTTTAGCTTGTCTATATCTTTTTGGTAATAAATACACTAGGATTGAACGCAATATTCCAGAAGAGGGCGGACTAAGGAATTGTAAAGGGTTAGGATAACGTCTTTTGATTTATGCTAAAATGACCTGCCTATAAAGCCAATTATTTTGTTTGCCTTTTTAACTACTTCTGAACATTGTTGATTCCGTTTTAGGTTACTCGATATTGTTACTCCCAGATCGGTTTCTCTGTTTACATTCTTAAGCTGAGTGCCATTCATCGAATAGTTTGCTTTCTCATTTAGGTATCCGATATATTATGTAGTACTTTACATTTATCCGCATTGAAACTCATTTGCCAAATTTGGGCCCAACATGACAACTTATCTAGATTGTGTTGCATATTGTCAACTTGTTCTTTTGAGAGTACGCTATTTGCAATTTTTGTATCGTCAGCAAATTTTGAGATTGTACAGGTGAGACCCTCATCTATGTCGTTGGTGTAAATTAGAAAGATAATTGGTCCTAGGTACCGATCCCTGAGGTACCCCGCTACTTACATTGGTCCATTTAGATGCCTTACCGTTTATGACTACTCTTTGCTTTCTGTCGTTGAGCCAATTTTCTATCCATTTCAACACACTGTCTTGTATTCCAATCGCTTTTAGTTTTAGCAGTAAACGTTTGTGGGGAACTTTGTCAAAGACCTTTTGAAAATCAAGGTATATATTTTTTTTAAAAAGACTTCCGTCTACGTATTGTGAAAAACCTGTTATCCTCCGGCAAATTGTGGGGTTGAGTGAGTGAAAGGGGGGACAGTGAATGAAGGAGGATGCATTTAGGTATATATTAGGTATATATTAGGTATATATTATCTACAGCTTTACTCTCATCGTAGAGGTTGAGGATATCGTGGAAGAAGTCTAAGAGGTTTGTTAAACAGGAACGTGTTTTACGAAAGCCGTGTTGAGTATCTTTAAGTATGTTATTTTCCTCTAAGTGATTTACGAGTCTGTCTCTTATAAGTGTTTCTAGCATTTTACATACAACTGAGGTTAAGCTAATTGGACGATGGTTACTGGGTAGGGATTGGCTGACTTTTTAAATTTCGGTGTTACGTTGGCTAGCTTCCACTGATCAGGCATAGTTCCAGATAGCAAGGATTTATTGAAAAGCAATGTCAGTGGTTTGGAGAGCTCATCCTTAGCTTCCTTTAGAACTCTAGGTGAGATTGTATCAAGTCCAGGCGTTTTGTTTACCTTGAGTTTATCTAAACAATTCAATACTTCTCTCTCTGTAACGGTGATATTGCTTAGAACATCTGAATTATCAATCTGATTCGGCGATGGTGTAGGGATATCACTGAGGTTTTCTGTTGTAAAAACTGATGCAAAGAAGGTATTGAGGGCATTACTCATTGTACTTCGTCTTTGGTGTATTCTCCATTTTCATAGACTAACGGTCCAACAGTTGAGGTAACTACTTTTTTCTTTCTGATATAACTATAGAATTCTTTTGGGTTTGTTTTACTTTGATTCGCAACATGTAACTCCGGGGTCTTTTTACTTTGCTGAATTAACTTTTTGGCTTTGCGTCGTAGCTCTACAAATTTCACCCGTTCTTCGTCATTTTGTGAGGATTTTAATCTATCATTAGCAAACTTTTTAGCAAGGAGACAGTTTGAAATATCTTTATTCCACCATTTGGGCTTATTATTATGGCCTGTACGCCGTATTTTCGATGGTATGCAGTCTTGCACTGCTTTTAGGTAAGTGGTTTTGAATAATTCCCAAGATGTATTTATGTTGTTATTTTTAATTAAAACGCTCCAGTCAGTTTCTTTAACCCCTCCAACCCGGAAGGGCTCTTGAACGCCCATAACAACCTCGGCCCGCGCAACCCGGAAGGGCTCTTGAACGCCCATTGCTTGCGTGCGTGCTTTCGAATGCCGCGCGTACATTTTCGGTATCGTGGGACGGTAGGTGGCGCCACCAGGCGTAAACTACGCCACAGCAACAGTATCTACCCCGACGCCCTCATGGACAGTACGCCAAATAGTGATTCCGCTGTGTCCGATACCGTGCTTCCTACGACGCCCTTGCTAGTTCGTCGCGCCTTACCCCGACGCCATCGCCTAAATGTGTTATCTCCCGGAGGTATTGAGACGACATTGAGACTTTATGAGCGAGCTGATGCCAAGCATAATGTTGATGATGAAGTCAGTGACGACTCCAGTAATTATAAGTCGAGTGATTATGGCCATGAGAGTGACAAAGAAGAGCAATTCCTGGGATTTGCGAGAGAACATGACAGTGATGAGAGTGATGAAGGTGATGTACCAGTTGTTGAGGAAGCTGGTTTACCTAAAGACAGTGAACTTGAGAGAGTGAGTGAGTGGGAGAGTTCAAGGTCACTCACCAAATTTCGCATAAGTGACACGACGCCAAGCCCTTCCCCAGGTAAATTGCCTTTCAAGCTACATTTGTATAAGCAGAAAATACTTGAGAAGGCGGCCGCGGCAGCTAGGGAACAAGCAAAACTACTTGGTGAGGATGAGGCTGTGAGTGAGGGTCAGCGTGGTGACCCTTCTCGTCCGCCATTGTCTCCCTTATCTACCCACGCCACCCAAGATGACCCGGATGCCCCGCATTCTTCCCCACCACCCCCACCATTGCCAAGGGTTGAGGACCCCCCACTTTCGGCCTATTTGCCTCCTAGGTCCCCCGACAGGAGACATACTGCTGCCGAAAAGGGGAAAGGTAGGAAATATACCAAAAAAATTAAGAAAAGTAAGAGAGTTTTGTTCGAGGCTCCCGCGGCGTCCACCCCGGCCGGCCCCAGTCATACGTCCCCGGAACTTTCCCCACGGTCCTCCCCACCTCTCCCGCCTTCAACATGTCTTCCTGAAGAAGTCTTTGAGCTCGCATCACCAATACCTGGGCCTAGTGACAGTGAAACATTGCTTTCTGTCACTCGTCGCAGGCCAAGGAGCCCAGGACCTCGGGGGGACACAGCCTCACCTGCCACTCCTTCCCCACCTCGCCCACCCGCACGCCGCCCACGCATCACTGGTTCCCCGCCAGATTATGTGGGGGCCACTGATGATGAAGGGCACCTCTCTGAAGACTCTGGCCATGATTACATAGGTCCACCGTCAGGGCAAGATGACCACTCTGACGATGACTATATGGACATCGACGACCCTCGACCCATCCGCTTGGCCCGGCGTCGTGCTGCCCGTCGTGCTGCCCGCCGCCCTGGCCGCCGCCCTGGCCGCCGCCCTGGCCGCCCTAGGGCGCGCGCCTCCCGAGTTGGCCGTGGGCGTGCTGGGCCACCAGCTGGAGCTCCTCGTCAGCGTAGACAAGACCCATTCTATGTTTTTCAGTGGCAAGACGTAGTTGATGAGGATGGATACAACCCTGATGTGCCAGCTTTTGATGAGGTACTGGAGGGTTCAGGCATTACCCCCAATTTTCCTGCAGGCCCCAATGCTCCACCACACGAACTATTTGAGGCCTTCTTTGATGAGGAGGTGGTAGGCTATGTTGTCAAAGAGACAAATAAGCAGCACCAATTCCAGGTCCACTTTTTGGGAAAGGTGACCAAGGGCCACATGAGGCAGTGGACCCCAGTGACTCATAAAGAGTTCATGGTGTTCCTGGCACTCACCATGCTAATGCCTCATGTCAAGAAGCATAGGTTGCCTGACTATTGGATCACCAATGATCTGATATCCACCCCTGCCTTCGGGAAATATATATCTCGCGACCAGTACCTTGATATCCTCGCAGCGATCCATCTTGTCACCAACCTTGACGTCCACCTCCCAGACAAGCTGTGGAAGATTAGGACGTTGTACGAGATGATGCGAGAACGCTTCACCTCCTACTTCAAGCCCTTCCGCAAGGTCATCATTGACGAGTCTCTTGTGCTGTTCCGGGGAAAACTCAGCTTCCGGCAGTACATCCCCTCAAAAAGACATCGCTTTGGCATAAAATTCTTTGTGCTGTGCGACTGCCAAACGGGCTATGTCCTGGACTTCCTGGTCTACAGCAGGAAGGAAGGGGACTTGCTTGTGGACCCCCTCATTGGCTTTGGCGGAGCAGTGGTGCAAGCCATGATGGACCGCTACTTTCACAAGAATCATGTCCTCTACACGGACAATTATTACACGTCCCCCACTCTCTCACAGTACCTGCATGAGCGCAAGACGGGGACTGTAGGCACAGTACGAGGGAAAAGGAAGGGCATGCCACCTTTCCCTCCAAAGACCAAAAAAGGTGATGTGTTCAAGAAGAAGTCGGGGCCCATTCTGGCTATCCACTGGCACGACCAGCGGAAGGTCAACCTCCTGACCACCATCCACAAGGGGGAAATGGTGGAGACTGGCAAGGTGGATCGCCGCACCCAGGCCAGGGTGACCAAGCCCGATGCTGTCCTGGACTACAACATCAACATGAGGCTGGTGGACAAGTCCGACATGCAGATAGGCTTCATTGACTGCCTGTGTACCTCGTGCAGATGGTACAAAAAGTTCTTTCTGCATATGGTGGACATGTCAGTTCTGAATGCCTACAACATATACAAGCTTCGGAATGTGAACACACCCATGAAGTTCAATAGCCTGCGGAGGTTCCAAAAGCAGGTGTTGACGGAGCTCCTGGAGAAGTATGCTACGCCACAGAGGGCAGTGGCACATCCTGGGCCCGCCATTATTGACCGCTTGCAGTGTGCTCAATACTTGATTAGTCACAGGCTTGGTTCCCTGCCTCAGAATGAATCAGGAAGAACACAGCAGAAGCGGTGCCATGTCTGCTACAACAGCAGGGTGAGGCCGAGGCCAGGTAAAAAGTCAACCATGGAGTGTGTGGAGTGCAAGGTGGCACTCTGTGCTTTAGAGTGCTTCTTTGATTACCACTCCAAGCTGGAGTTCTAATAATCATACTGAAATTGCCAAATAAAATGACAATATGTACACTATAATTATATATAGGCAAAAAGTGGAAGAAAACCAATTTATTGTAATACAAAAGTCATGTATTATGAGAAAATTGATACAAATACAATTACACCATAATAATATGTGAAAGTGACACATATGTATATACCAAGTGACATTCATATGATTAGAACCTATAGCAATATATAAATCAGTGAAAAAAGACACAATAAATTGTATATAAAACGTTTACAAATCATATAACTAAGTGAAAGTGACACAAGACCTAATATTTGATGGCCAAAGTATAATAAATACCTGTGATAACGAATAATCAGTGCCTAATACAACAATAACCTACCTCAATTACTAATAAAATGTACGGTATCGAGTGAAAATGAGCATTATCAGTGACAGTGACACTCTCTAAAGCATATTTGTCAAAGTGAAAGTCACACAAGACCTAATATTTGATGGCCAAAGTATAATAAACACCTGTGATAACGAATAATCAGTGCCTAATACAACAATAAGCTACCTCAATTACTAAAAAAATGTACGGTATCGAGTGAAAATTAGCAATATCAGTGACAGTGATACCCTAATAAACATATTTTATATAATTGGCCTCAAAATAACTAGAAAATATCAAATAAACATCACATTCTCAATATCAAACACTAAAATCGTCTAAGGGAGATAAATACTTTGGCGCGACGAGCGGCTAGGTGCGTCGTAGCCATGGCCGGGGCGACGCGTCCGAACGCGGGAAGAATTTGCCGCCGAAAAGCACTCGTCTTCCCGCGCTCACCATTATGCAACCAGAGGGGCTAGAAACCTCTACTCAACGCCATTCGACAGAGGAAGGTTTGTGGAACATTATTCTTTTTTATTCACAACATTACATGCCATATTCATTGACTTACAGAGTAGTTAACATAGGCCAAAGATCGTCAAAACACCCGGTACCGGAGCACAGTCGCAAGCTATAGCCCCCGGGGCTGGAGGGTTAAACATAGCTCTAAGTTTATAAAAGTTTGCTTTCTTGAAATTAGGGACTTTCTCGATGCTGCTATTTGGCTCGTTACTAGTAAACTTTAAAGTTAAAGTTATTGTACTATGGTCGCTGTTACTGAATTCATCACCAACATTCAAATTCTCTATTAATTCTTCTTTTGTTCCAAGTACAAGGTCAAGAACGTTCTTACCACGGGTCGGCGATCGAACAAATTGATACAGTGAACTCTCTTGCAAGTTCGCATACAAGTCATGCCCGGAGTGTGAAGTAAGAGTATCGCCCCACTTAGTCACAGGTAAATTAAAGTCGCCAAAAATTACGGTATCTTGTGAGTTACTTACATCTGCAATTTGTTCGTAAATTTCTCGGTCAGTTTGCACTGATTGAGCTGGAGGTCTGTATATTAATGCAAGTATTATTTTTGTACCTTTATTATTCTTTATTAGCACAAAAGATGTGTCGACGTTCACAATTTGAGGTTTTGACAAGAGGGTAGGGTTAAGACTTTCTTTGATGTAAAGTAAAACGCCACCTCCATTTCGATTTATTCGGCTTTTCTCAAACATTATATAACCGGGAAGTGAATACTCTGCTAAAAAGTCTCTATCTTCTGTATTAAGCCAAGATTCTGTTATGCCAATCACATCATAATTTTCTGTAAACACTAGTTCCTCTAAATCTGAAAATTTATTGCGTATGCTACGAGCGTTTGCATAGAAAACCTTTAAAGTTGCGGTTTTAGAACTCACAGAACGCTCTTTAATCAAATTTTTGGTTCTGGTCGGATCTACATTTACATTCATGGCTGTCCTCGGTCCTCGGTCGTTATCCCTGGCGGTTTTTAATTTGGGTCGCGTTGGTGGAGCTTTATCCAAATTCATGGTTCTTGACGGATTAGCATTTAATTCCTTCGCAGGTTGCTGTCCTCGCTATCTTCGGTCCTCCTTCCTGGTTGTCCTTTGCTGAGTCGGTTTCTTCTTCGAAAATCCTTCACCGCATCGATGAGAAGACGCCCAAAACGTGCTGCTCTCACCTGGTTCAGATGAACTCCATCGTCCGACAACAAATAGTCATCATAGTAGAAATTGTCCCAGGTGTCGACGAATCCCACGTTCTCCTTCCTGCAGGGGTTTGCTAGACAATGAATTGTGCTGGTGGCTATGTTGTAAAATCGGCTCTCTACACCGAGCCGGGGGACGATTCCTGAGAAAATGATCTTTGATGACTTCTCCTTAAACTACTTGATCAGCTGCTGGTACCTTAACCCTCAAGCTAGGGGGCCCGACATATGTCGGCCGAGAGAATAATGGCCTCCCCTGCGTTGCCCGACATATGTCGGAAGGGATTTTGAGCACATTATCGGCTCTGAGAAAGAGTCCACGCGTTGGGAGGACGATAGGCGGGCTCTGACCGTTCGGCACGGCCCAAGTGCCGCGACTGACAATACCTCTGCAACATTCCACACCCACGGCCTCGTGAGACCAGGAAAAACTCGGAAAATTACCGTATTTTAGGGTTTTTCACCTCGTGTTGCGCGATCGCTACAGGATAACACGTGGTCGTACAAGGATGATTAATGTGTCATTGGAAAGCTCTATTATCGCCCTTTCACGGATACATAATTGTATTACGCTCTGGCTCTTTATGATGCATGAATAAGAGCATGGAATGAAGCCCGTTTATGGTAAATATGCCCGCCTGGCAGGTAGTAGAAGTTACAAACATCCCCGTCGGTTAAGAGTTAAAAGCAAATCTTGCGACCGGGTTCGCTGTACATCGTTGGATTCAACGTGGATGACGTACATTGTATTACACTTCCTGGTCTTAGGTGCCCTGGCGCAAAACTCTGTGAGCTGACCACGTATCATTGAGTCTCCCACGAGCCGGACTTCTTCTCTTTCCTCTTCGTCATCTGAGGATGTGAGTATCTGGAAACGGTTTTGAAACTCGGTAATCGGTATGGTTTTCCTGGTCTTGGGGCAAACGTTGTTCCTCATAATATGGAAGTTGTCTTGAGGGGGAAAATAGTCACTATTTGTTTCTTGAGTATCGGAACCATCTGCTGAAGTGGCTACTGCAGGCGTGGGATTGTTGGCAGTTGACCTTGGGGCATTTGTGGCTGCTGGAGTTGAAGCGGTGACAATTGAAGTTTGTGGTACTCCAACGTTGAGTGTTACAAACTCTTGGAGTGATTCCAGCTTCATGGTGAGGACGTTGATCTTGTTGTAGGCTTCATGTAATCTCACTGTCAAGTTCTCTCGTTGCTAGCAGAGCCGGCAGACTTGAAGATCGACAGAAGCAAACAAGTCATGGACTCACCAAACCTACCGGCGCAGTTCGTACAAGTGCGAGGCATGTTGACAGTCACTTTCTTCAGATCACTTCACTCACTTAAAAAAAACACTTCACTCACTTTAAAACACTTAACTCACTTTAAAACACTTCACTCACTTTAAAAAAAACACTTCAATATAGAAATATGGAATATAGAAAAGAAAAAAAAACGAAAGCATATATGTTGAAATATGCAGAAATAGGTTATCAGGGGTTTCGCCTAACCGAAAACAAAATTTTGGAGATATGCAGAATTAGGCCTCCAGGGGCGATAGCCTAACCAAAAGTTTTTTTTAAATTGAAATACGCAGCAATATAGGGTACCAGTGGAGGTCACTCTCTTCAGATCACTTCCCTCACTTTAAAAACACTTCACTCACTTCAAGTCGCTTCACTTACTTAAATAGGCCTAACCGAAAAAGAAAATGTTGAAATACGCAGAAATAGGTTATCAGCGGTGATAGCCTACACAACATGGAAGTTGTCTTGAGGGGGAAAATAGTCACTATTTGTTTTTTGAGTATCGGAACCATCTGCTGAAGTGGCTACTGCAGGCGTGGGATTGTTGGCAGTTGACGTTGGGGCATTTGTGGCTGCTGGAGTTGAAGCGGTGACAATTGAAGTTTGTGGTACTCCAACGTTGAGTGTTACATACTCTTGGAGTGATTCCAGCTTCATGGTGAGGACGTTGATCTTGTTGTAGGCTTCATGTAATCTCACTGTCAAGTTCTCTCGTTGCTAGCAGAGCCGGAAGACTTGAAGATCGACAGTAGCAAACATGGACTCACCAAACCTATCGGCGCAGTTCGTACAAGTGCGAGGCATGTTGACAGTCACTTTCTTCAGATCACTTCACTCACTTAAAAAACACTTCACTCACTTTAAAACACACTCACTTTAAAACACTTCACTCACTTTAAAAACACTTCAATATAGAAATATGGAATATAGAAAAAAACAAAAACGAAAGCATATATGTTGAAATATGCAGAAATAGGTTATCAGGGGTGATAGCCTAACCGAAAACAAAAATTTTGAGATACGCAGAATTAGGCCTCCAGGGGCCTAACCAAAATGTTTTTTTAAATTGAAATACGCAGCAATATAGGGTACCAGTGGAGGTCACTCTCTTCAGATCACTTCCCTCACTTTAAAAACACTTCACTCACTTCAAGTCGCTTCACTTACTTAAATAGGCCTAACCGAAAAAGAAAATGTTGAAATACGCAGAAATAGGTTATCAGCGGTGATAGCCTACACAACATGGAAGTTGTCTTGAGGGGGAAAATAGTCACTATTTGTTTCTTGAGTATCGGAACCATCTGCTGAAGTGGCTACTGCAGGCGTGGGATTGTTGGCAGTTGACGTTGGGGCATTTGTGGCTGCTGGAGTTGAAGCGGTGACAATTGAAGTTTGTGGTACTCCAACGTTGAGTGTTACAAACTCTTGGAGTGATTCCAGCTTCATGGTGAGGACGTTGATCTTGTTGTAGGCTTCATGTAATCTCACTGTCAAGTTCTCTCGTTGCTAGCAGAGCCGGAAGACTTGAAGATCGACAGTAGCAAACATGGACTCACCAAAGCTACCGGCGCAGTTCGTACAAGTGCGAGGCATGTTGACAGTCACTTTCTTCAGATCACTTCACTCACTTAAAAAAAAACTTCACTCACTTTAAAACACACTCACTTTAAAACACTTCACTCACTTTAAAAAACACTTCAATATAGAAATATGGAATATAGAAAAAAAAAAAAACGAAAGCATATATGTTGAAATATGCAGAAATAGGTTATCAGGGGTGATAGCCTAACCGAAAACAAAAAAATTGAGATACGCAGAATTAGGCCTCCAGGGGCGATAGCCTAACCAAAAGTTTTATTTTTAAATTGAAATACGCAGCAATATAGGGTACCAGTGGAGGTCACTCTCTTCAGATCACTTCCCTCACTTTAAAAACACTTCACTCACTTCAAGTCGCTTCACTTACTTAAATAGGCCTAACCGAAAAAGAAAATGTTGAAATACGCAGAAATAGGTTATCAGCGGTGATAGCCTAACCGAAAATTTAATATAAATACGCAGTGATAGCCTAACCAAAACATTTTTTTTATTTAAACAGAAATAGGCCACCAGGGGTGATAGCCTAGCCTAACCAAAAACAAAAATTATGAAATATGCAGAAATAGGCCACCAGCTATGATCGCCTAACTGGAAATTTAAAAATTGAAATACGCAGAAATAGGCTACCAGGGGTGATAACCTACCTAAAAAACAAAACAAATATATATATATATATATATATAATAGAATATGTAACTAAATATACAATTCACCAAATAGAGATCATATTAAAATAAAGTGTAACTGCACACAAGGGGTTAATATACTGTATTAACAGATGGCGCTGGTGTCACTGAGGCATAGCCAAGCGGGATTATATTTAGATAAACAAAGTTTATTAGTCAAAGATTACTACAAGATCATGCAAGCAACAACTAAAATTACAGATATATAGAGCTACAGTAGGATACTGAATATGAGCAACAGATTGGATGGCTATAGGCTAGGCTAGGTTTGCGTTAGATTAAATGCTTGGCAGCTTGGGTTATGCTAGGTTAGTTTGTACAAATACAACCCTTATTAAAGTAAAGTCAGTCTGAGGAGAAAGAGTCAAGAATATATCTAGGGGGAAAAGTTAAATGAATGCACTTAAATTTTGTACAAAATTGGCTGTAATTTAATATGTATAACGTCGGCATTCGTCCATGTAGGCAGGTTAGTTAGTAAACAATATTGTTTATTAGCAAATAAATATGCAAAGCTTCACTACATACAAGGCAGTTAAATAGATACTAATACTAGAGTAGGTAATGGGTTAAAATTAGGGGCTACGATTTTATTTAAATAGTAAGAGAGCGTTTTGTTAACAAAAACAAAACAATAGATGGCGTTAGTGGCGCCCTGTCCGAGCAGGATTCTTGTGATAAACACAAAGTTTATCACTCAATATACAGCAAAATATCGTGCAGTGTTACATACTAAGCTACAAGATGGATAAACGTGCTCTTAACCAGTTTTCATGCACAAGAATGAAAAGGATGAGTAGTTAATACTCAAATTATAATCGAATATCGTGGGAGCGTTGACGGAGCGTCTGCAAGTGTCTGGCGGTAGAGAAAGGGAGCCTAGCCATTATGAAGGAAGGACTTTGATGTTATACATTTTATTATATTTGATTATTCTTATTTGTATTATTATTTAAACTTTCGAGGTGAGGTATATCAACGCGGTCATTAATTTTGTTCTTTGTATTATTATTTGAGGTTAATCATTGAAAGTAAAGGATCTGATGTGCATATTTTGAGGCGAGACGGTTTACGTGAGTCATATTAAAGGTAAGTCATTTGAGGCAACAGTGTAAGGCGTATTTTATAATATATATATATATATATATATATATATATATATATACAGTATATATCGGGTATATATATAATGTATATATATATATAATTATATACTGTATATGCTCTCAAAACATTTAGTAAGCTTTGAAAAAAAAACCCAATACAACCCTTTGAGATACTTTGTACATTTTTCGGTGGTAAAATGTTCCAGCCAAAGGCCGGGTTTTACTAAATTACAGGCTTGCTATCTCTCTCCAAGAAATAATCGACATATTAAAATCTTCCGTGCCAGATAGGTGTCGATGTTTTCCCGGCGAGCGATAGCGAGATTGTATATTAGTGGTAACCGACCTTCAATACCGAAAAATTTCCAAATTTAAATCTATGGGGATCTTGGTGGTGTGGTTTCAAGCTTAATTAAGAGGTCTAAGGAGTATAGAAAAAAAAAGTAAAAAAGAAACAAAAATATATACTGGTATAATTTATATATATATATATACTGTATATATATATATATATATATATATATATATATATGAATTATAAAGTATCTTTTCTTAACCCGTCCAGTCCCAGCGACGGCTACTAGCCATCAGTAGATAAGTCACTTCCTAGTCCGAGCGACGGCTAGCAGCCGTCAGTAATGTAACTACTTTGTAACTGCCTGTATCAGGCTGTACCTGGTACCACGACCGTTCGAACACTGTTCTCGATGTGGTAACGCTTCTCAGCTTTTTTAAGACCCTCTGAAGGCTGGGGGAGCCAGTCTTCCTTCATCTCTTGAGGTGGAAGATTGTTCTATTTTGACATTTTGGCCACATTGCTTGGGACTGGGGGGGACTTTTATTACTGTATCATACGGTACAGTAGGGGTTAAGTAAATAAATCGTATATGTTGTACATCCTGTAAAACGTTTTCACATTCACATTTCAGACAAATATAATATGGTCATAACTTAGATAAAACGGAAAGTAAAAATGGCAATACCAGAAAATACTCCTATATACTTTTCTCAGAGGAATCACAATCTCTCGCTCTAGGCAGTTTTGATTTTTGTGTTTCTTTACTGATACCATCGTAAGCAGTGATTTTTTTCTAATTACATTCATTAGTAAAGCGGAAAGTAAAAAGGACGTTACCAGAAACTATTTACATATAGTTTTTTTCAGAGGAATCACAATCTCTCGCGGGAATTAATTTGTTCTGGACCCCATTTTCCCTAACGTTTAGCCTCATTAGTTATGAAATATTAAGACGGTTCTGTCCATTAGTTTGTCGACCTTTTGTGCCATTTAAGCGTCGATTTTGTTTGGTGGTGAGCAATAGCTAGCCTGTAGTTGAGGATGAACCGACCTTTGGCCGTTTTTATTTATTTGGTTATCTACCGACAAATTTACACATTCATCTCGAGGGTGGGAGTGGGGCGGGGGGAGGTCTCTGGGGTATTTTTAATGTTTGATGGAGGTCTTGGGAGGAAACTAATGAAAATAATAAGTACATAAATAAATGAACAAAAAAATACAAATCTCCCCTCAAGGCAGTTCTTATTATCTTTCCTGATACCTCCGTGAGCAGTGAGACCATTGTATTACATATATTAATGATTTAGAATATACAGAACCAAAGACATTGATATATACTTCATTATACAGCAGAATAAAGAGGCATCACATAATAGATCGCTCAAGGTAGTTCTTATATTATTCCTTTCTCCTACCTTAAGGGGAGGTTTGATTATTCCGGACCCCCCTTCACCATCATGTTTAGCCCCATTAGTTTTTATATTTTAAGACGTTCGTCCATTAGTTACGCGATTTTAAGACCTTTTCTGCCATATTGGTGTCTATTTATTCCTGGCGAGCGATTGCGAACCTGTAATCAAGGAGGAACCAGCTTTCGGCCAGGCTACCAATAAATATTCAAATGTATCTTGAAGATAGTTTTGGGGGTGCTTTTTACGCTTGATATAGGTCTTGGGAGTCAAAGTAAAACAAAATCATAAATAAATCAAATAATGAACAAATGGATACAAAACTCACCTTAATTCTGTTTTTCTTTTTAAGCTGACGAGAAACTGACTTACCCCTATCTTAAATACTTAGCGATTACAAAGTGTGTATAGCCTACTATAGTGTTAATTGTGAAATCTGTCTACATTACGATGCAGAGACATAACAGTTTCACATGTTTCCATTAACCCATTCAGTACCGGTAGCGTCCTTTTTATCATATTGTGGCAGCTATTACGCTACACGATTATATTTAGTTGGGAAAGATCTGGGGTAGCTAAAAGGGTTAATTGATATAGTGTGTAACCTTTTCGTTATTAGAGGTCCTTCCTAAACTTACTAACAATCATATAATACTTGCCAGAATATAATGAGACATACGTCACCGGTACTGAATGGGTCAAGTATCGAGAAGTCAACTGCAAGGGAATTAAGCTTACCACCAAGTTATAAGTAATCAAGGGCACTTCAAACATTGTGTGTGCATTCGATAGTTTATTCTGGCTATCATAAGACGATTATATACAGTTTAGGAAGGATCTCTGGGGATTAAAAGGGGGTAGGTTATCTTCATTAATCGTCTGACGTTTATATATCCTTCCTAATCCTATTATAATCTAATAATACACCGTAAACATAGTAAACATAGAGCAATTACACTAAAAACAAAAACAAAAACCTGGTTTCTACAGGTTGACGCAGAATTTGGTTACCCAGGTTGCAGACATTGGCAACGCTCCCCCTTGATATATAATCGTATAGCCAGCCAGTGACCGGCATGACCCGCTCTATGGATATTTCATTTTAACAAACAGTATCTTCACAACCATTACAAACATTGTCTTTTCTGTACCATAATAAATGCATAAGAAGTAGTAGGTGCTACTGGCAATTTTGCAGTTGTAGTACAAATATACTTAATATGAACAATGATACGTATAAGCCTAATTACACACAATCATAGTTTAATAACTTTTCATATTAGTGATTTTTCCAAAAAGGAATTTACATGAGGTAGATGCATACGTCCCGAACACGATGGTGATTATAAAATTGTTTCACTTTTCTTATATTGTTATATACTGAATTTGTAGTATAATCGGAGTAGTTTACTTCACTTCCAACACCAAACACGGGATTCGAACATGGAATATCACATACAGATCTTAAACATTCTAACCATTACACCACCAAGAAAGTTAAAGGTTAAGTACAAGACTACGATGAATATCTATTTATTGAATACTGGATATCGATCTAATCATGTACTCAGACCCAACTGCATATTGAATAGCCCAATGTTTATGGGAGAGGAAAGAACAATTTATGAGGCACAAATCTCAAAGGACCAACCTCGCTACGAACTACTATGCATTTCAGGGACCGTGAGGCATCGTTTTTCGCAAATATCTTGCAAACTAATGAATTGATCGGAATGCTACTTTGACACAGTGTACAAGACACCTTCCGCTAATGTGTGGTAATATAGGGCATTGGCAAATGGTGTTAGTGAAGGCGTTTACTCTTGACACACATGGCGTTGCCGAGCATTGCCAACCTATGCATACGAACGTCCAATATCCCCCATCCCGTTCCTCCTTACCTCCCTCCCTCTCACTTCCCCCTCCTCACTTCCCCCCTCAACCCTCATTCACGGCCTCTCCGTCCCCCCCCCCCCCCCCCCTGTCCACTCTATTATGTTATAATAAATAATATTGGATGTCATCAATATATTGGTGTTTGTAGAATCTGTGTTCATTTAATCATTGTTATTGTATGTCATGAAGTTATATAAACGGGAGCTAAAGAGCGTATGACCGTCACCCTATTCACCCAATATAAAGTACCCACTATCACGATCTCTTAATAACTTTACCCCCGTATCGACGTGTTTACTACGAACAGGTAAGAAAAGGCTTCCAATATTCAATCACACAGTTTAACTTACAAACCAGTATATAATAACACTACATAATAGGGTGGTAAGAGAATTATCTCTCTCTCTCTCTCTCTCTCTCTCTCTCTCTCTCTCTCTCTCTCTAACAC
>CM064487.1:54105309-54140309 GCA_032716605.1 Paralithodes platypus | reverse complement strand
GATAAAGAGGGGACCGGAGAACTACCTCCAACACCACCGGACGTGAGAAAGGCACCCTGGAGGGAAGCCACACCACCTTGCACCACTCCTACACCTTCGGGAGTATTCCAAGGAACCGAAAAGATCATGGAGGTGACCTGCGTCCGGCTAGACGCCCCCAGTGAAAGGTACAGTGCTGCATGACCCTTGGAAAACTCCAAACCCCGAAGGGCGCAAGACTTGGAAGCTGCCCCTGCCAGAGTGGAGGCAATCACAGAATCCCCCAGTGTGCAATCATAAATTAGTATACCCCGACCTGAAAAACAAAACTGGGGCCTGTACCAGTAGCTCCTCACATGGGCCAGTCCCCTCTGAAAAACGCGTGGGAGGAGATAAGCAAGAAAACAACAAGAAGAGAAAGAAAAAGGAAGCCCACTACCCCAACAAGCCCGCTCAGTGGCCGAGAGCACCGTGACGTCATCACCCTCACCGGCCCTCTGATTGGACAGACCAATAACAAAAATGGCCGCCGCTGGGGCAATACCTGGGTATTGGACCCTGAAAGGATTTAAAAGAAGGGTCAGAGCCAAACTGCCCCGCCTCTCACCTTATACGACCAGGTCCGAGGAAAATGGACCTACTGTACTGTCACCTTAAACCAGGCTAAGGTGGCCCTTTTTAAATAAAATAACTTTACCATGTACCCTAACAATAAGAATGCCAAGTAAACACAATGATTTTAGGTCGGGAGAACAAAATTTAGAAACTTGTCACTTAGCCAGGAGGATTCGTGACGGATCTCCATAGCGTTCATATTTGACCGGCATTTGGTGACAAGGGGATTATTTAATCCAGGAAAGAGGATCCTAATTGAACTCTTGTTATCCCGGGTACAAACGTCGTACCGGAGATAATAAATTAGACCCGTCTATATATGAAAGTTAATACTTGTTAACTTTTTTTTTCTCTCTTTTGTAAATTTCATTAATCGATTTTAGGAGTATATTGGTTGTTGGAAGGAACATAGTAATTATAACTAAAGGTCAATTTGCACACAATCCAAACCCAATCTTAACGGAAATATTGCACTTAACCATAACCGTTCGATTCGATTCGGAGTAACCACTTTGTTGCTCGAGTCACAGATATTATTAAGTGACTAAGCGCCTACCTACATGCATTTACATAAGTAAAATCAAGTTAGCTCGCCCCTACCATTATAAAACTCACTCTGAGTCCTTGTACAAATCAAATATTCTTAAAGCTTACTTGCCCCACAAATTATACTTGTACTTGCTGTTCTTTAAACTCGTTCCCTCACATCATCACTTCTCCACCAAACCCAGATCCTTAAAATTAACCTTAACCTTACTCCTAACAACCCCTGTACTTATTTGGTTTTATCTGTAACTCAGTCTCGAGCCGTCCTGTACATTTCCTCTTTGAGCAACCATATTCATCGACTTTTGTAGCAATTTGTGTTCACATTACTAGCGTTATTTTGTATGTACATTTTGCGTTAAAGTTAAGAATTATCCCAGTCTGCGGGTCCTATAATGACAGCAGAACTGAATACTCCCTTTACCGTATCTTTCACTTGGACAACGGAGTTCAAATTTTAACCCAGTCCAGTGCAATATTAAGGAGCCTCAGACCCAGCGTTACTAGTCTGAACTTAAATAAATGTGTATGAATTGTTATTATGTGTACGATTCCTGAAACTTCCCTCACGGAGAACTCAAATTCATTCAGTATAGTTATATACATATATATATATATATATATAGATATATATATATTTATATATATATATATATATATAAGATCCAGCCTTTTATGAGCTGCAAAGGGCAAGGGTCAAACTTTTTTTACTCGCCTTGATGAATAAACTATTGGCTACCATCACATGTTGTATTACAGTATATCTATATATTCATACGGAAGAATGTTTTGCAATGTCAATGGTCTTAATCGACTGACAATATATTACTTAGATTAGTCAAGGCCTATGTAATACAATGGGTAAATTGAGATACTTCTTACTTCTTTGATTCTTTGAAGACCTTCCAGGGATTGACTAAAAGCAGAGGAGAGATGTGAGAGGAGAGGCAGAGATGGAACAGTTTGCCTAGGCAGGGAGTCAGCCCGTAAACACAGTTTCTGAGTACAACAGGACGAACAACATCTGATCTGTACACCTTCTTAGATGAAAGAGGGCAGAAAGTACAACTTTAGAAGAGATTAGGATATTAGGCATAAATAATAGAGAGGGGTTGTGGAGAGGGAGAAATAGCACCGGAATCATCCAATGTGGAGTTTTTAGCGAAAGTTTGAGCGAAGAGGTCAGCTTTGTCAGAGGAAGAAGTGATGGTAGTGCTATCAGAGTGGAGAAAGGGAGGGAAAGATGAGGAAGAAAAATTGTTTGAGAGGTTTTTGACTAGAGGCCAGAAAGCTTGGGAAGAGCTAGAATTGGATAGTTCAATGCATCATTTATTATTGATGAAAGAGTGTTTGGCAAGTCGAAGAACAGATTTAGCTTAATTCCGGTCAGAAACATAGAAAGAATGAGATTCTTGAGTTTGAAGGCGTCGGTACCGTTTGAAAGTTTCCTCCTTATTGCAGACAGCAGTAGTACAAGCGTGAGCGGAACAGCAAATCCAGGATGCACTCAACACCTTAGGACATTGGATTAACAAAGCAAAACTAACCATCAACCCAACAAAGACAGTATATCAAATCTTTACCAGAAAGAAAAATGTAAGACCCCTACGACTCACACTCAATGGAGAAGATCTACAACAAACACTTACTCATAAATATCTGGGAGTAATTTTTGATGCCCCACTCCTCACATGGAAAAACCACATCGAATACCTTACACAATGCACCAATCAAAGACTCAATATCATGAGAGCACTTACTGGAACAACCTGGGGTGCCGATGCTACCTCCTTACGAACCTTCTACATAGCATACATAAGGAGCAAACTAGACTATTGTGCCCAGGCCTACACCTCAGCCGCACCAGTACACCTTCACAAGCTGGAGGTGATTCAAAATACTGCTATGAGAATCATAACAGGAGGTCTCAAATCATCACCAATAGCCAGCCTCCAGTGTGAAACTAACCTAATCCCCCTAACCACCAGAAGAGACTTACAGTGCTCTTCATACTTCTCAAAAACATATAACGCCCCCCCCCCCCCCCACCCTCCTGCCCTTTTTCAGCATCTCTCCGCAACATACCAATACGACCTCAGGAGAACCGGACCCGCAAATCACCTTTCCGAGAAAGAATAGGCCAGATCATACACAGGAAGGCCCGTATTTTTCTGGGCTGCCAAACGCAACCCATGGTACCTCCAGTCCCACCATGGGAATATCCCCTCCTAAAACTCACACAGATCTCATAACCTTAAAAACTAAGAAGGACAACCCATCCCAATTAAAACAGGAATTCCTAGAAATCCTGAATACCCAGCATAAAAATTCCACTCACATATACACAGATGGATCACTCATCAAAAACGGAAACACCACATCCACGTCAGCAGCACTATGGATCCCAAAATTTCATCTAATCGTGGGATGGAAGCTCCCCAAACAAACATCAGTGTTCACTGCAGAGCTGTACGGACTCAATCAAGCACTAGAAATCATCAGTACCCTTCCACCAGGCCCATACACAATATGCTGCGACTCCAAGAGCGCTATCCAGGCCATTACATACAACACAACACAAAGTAAGGAACTCGTATACCCCATGCTCCAACTACTCACTAAACTCCGCCTACAAGGTTATACTATGAGCTTCCAGTGGGTACCTGGCCATATAGACATACTCCACAATGAAATAGTCGATGAACTGGCCAGGGCATGCACTCCCTCAGAAGAATTACACCCCTCCCCTACACTACAATAGACAGAGCCAACATCCTAAAAGAAGACATCCTCCAAGACTTCAAGGGTGAATGGAAAGTCACCATCACTGGCACAAGATACGGAAATATCAAACCCGAATGGTCCATATGGAAACATACAAAATACAAGAATAAAACTCTAAATACAGCTACATTCCGCCTACGGATAGGACACACAAGACTAGCGGAGCACATGCACAGAATGGGACTAGAAGAAGACGAGAACTGCCCCTACTGCCTCACCCCAGAAACAGTGGAACACTATCTACTTCATTGCCATAGACATTACAGCGCTCGCAGCCACCTGAGAAGAACAGTGGCACTACACGGAGGGACCTTCAATCTACAACATATCCTAGGAGGAGGAGATATTGACCAACAAGGCAAACATGCAATTGCCTCAGCTCTAGGAACATACATAAGAGCCACAAATAAAACTTCAGACATCTAATAACATCAACGACAAAACAACTCCCAACACACAGAAAACCTACCCCTAACCAATACAGTACGGTACCACCCATACTGGTACTGTACTGTACTGTACTGTACTGTACTAGACCTCTGCCAACCTTACAAAACCCGAACATGACTCAACCCGACTTGACATAACGACTTACCTCCTATTTGACCTTAATAACCAATCCTCATCTTACCTATTTACTTACCCTCAAAACACTTTCTAGTCCTTAATGACCTTGACCTATAGTTAAAACTAAGTAGGGTACAATACTTGTACTCACTATTTAGACATCCTACCTGTAGATCCCTTTCAACTAACAAACTTCCCTTCCCCTCAGCAAGCAACTCTATGCCTGTGCAGTAATCTGGAGATCTGAAATACTCCGAGCAAACTGCACATATAAATATCAAGAAGAAGAAGAAGCTAAGATTTGTTTGCATTAGTCTGAGAGAAAGAAAATGGAATGTATGCCTCCATGCCCGAGAGGATTACCTTGGTAATGCGTTCAACACTCTCCAAGGTTCTCCGGCCACGGAAGCAAAAATCATTACATGGGAAGTGAAAGAAGGCCTGCCGAAGAGCCTCCCAGACGGCAGCGCCAAAGTGCCACAAGCGCCGCCAGCTGGGAGGATCGTGTGGTCATACTGGAGAGATAGGACAGGTGACAGAGGTAAGTGTATGGCCGGAGGAGCCCAAAGGAGAGAAAAGATCAAGAGAATAAGAAAAAGAGTTAGAAGTTAGAACCAAGTCGAGAATGTTGGGCCACTCTCCGAAGTGATCCGGAATACAGGTGGGTTGCTGAATCAACTGCTCTCGGTCATTTAGGATAGAAAATATGTAGGCTTGTTCATCAGGTTGGTCAGTGGAATGAGAGGAGTACCGTTGGCGGTGGTGAACGTTGAAATCTCCTAAGATGGAGATTTCTGAGAAAGGAGAGATCAATCTGATGTGTTCCATTTTAGAGTTTAGATAGTCAAAGAATTTGGGGAAGTCAGTAGAGTTGGGGGAAAGATAGACAGTACAGAAATATTCAGTAAGAAAGTGACAGGATAGTTTGAGCCATAAAGTTGAGAATTCAGCGAAGTCGAAGTTGGGAGCACAAGAGCAAGTGAGCCAGCCGTCCGGCTGGCTCAGTTGATAGTGTGCCTGATTCCCATCTTGAAGGTCTCGCGTTCAATCCCCGCTCAGATTGAAAAGTTTTTCTGGGATACAGCCGGCGGATACCATCTCCCCATGAGCAAAGGGGATGGGTAATGGTCTCTGGTAGACTAAAGAAAGCCAAGCGCTTGTGAATCCTCGAAGGAGGAGATACGGGCGCTATATAAGTAACCAGAAGATTATTATTATTATTATTATTATAATACTCAACATCCGCCTTTGGCTTTGAAACTAGGATAGAGATAGTACGAGGGTACAGAGAATAGTTTGCTGTCAGTAGTCCCAGACAACTGATTTTTGGTGAGAAAGAGAAGATCAGGATTGGCAGAGGAGAGGTGGTGTTCAACAGAGTAGAAGTTAGAGGAAAGGCCACGAATGTTGCAAAAGTTGATAGTGAGAGTGTCAGGCCGTGGTGAAAGACATTTCGATGGGTCGTTGGGTGGGTGTTCAGCCTGATTTGTAAGGCCTTTACATCCCCCCCCCCCCCCCCCCGGGTACTCCGTGGCTGTGCCGTAAGTGTCAATATTATTATATAAAATGTCAGTATATTGGAAAGAAGTATTGTGTGTTTGTGTGGTGTAGTGTTAAAGAGAGAGAGAGAGTGTTTGTGAGAGCTAGTGGGATTATTCTCAGTGTAGGCTATGATTGTGAGGCACAAACAAAATCAGTATGAGAGGCCAAGCAAATGAAGCAGGTGTACCAGCGACCCCTTATCACTTGCCTATAGCCTCTCCTGGGTCTAGCCCTGTTCGATTGGTGCCTACAATCTCCCTTGGTATCCTTGTTCATGATAAGCCATCTATTTCGTATAAAATCATTCAAGATTTTATTATTTGTAACATAATATTGAGTGTAAACTTCGGTATATACTATTCGGAAGCATCTAATTGTTGTTATGTCCCTTGAATCCAGACAACACACGACACCTTTTCTACAATATAAGTATCACATGAAATGTATCATTAATTCTTGCACATAAAACAAATGTTATTTTTATGTTGTATTATTATATTTGTATATGTCTCAGCACTTCCATAAGATCACAATATCTCTGATTTCATACTCGTGTCACCATTACATTAACTCGGTCTGAGTTTTTTTACAGCTAAATAATTTGTGACGCTTCTGCATAGTAGCCACATGCGGGCATGCGCGCGCGTCGGCTGCCCAGCCGTTTAGAAACCGGCTGGCGGCAGCCGGCCGGCAGGCTTTTCCTTAGTATATATCCTACGACAACGTAACTAATGTCTGGGATATTCTTATGTTGTTCCACGGCTTGTAGCTGCCCTTATTCTTAACCAACGCATCTTAGTATATTTTATTCTCGATAGTTGATTGTTTCATTATAATATATAAGATGTAAGTTTAGTGAGGGCGGGAGGAGACGAGCGGGAGAGAGAGACCGGCTTAGGACGTTGCTTCGCTTGCCAGCTTGGGACGAGCCTGAAGTGTTGCCAAATGCATTTAATTGCAACGTTAGGCTTAGTTTCGACTCACGCATGGGGTAGAAGATTTTGACCCGGCAACTGTGTTGAGTGTTGCCAAGCCTGGGATGTATTTTGCATGCCTAGGGTGGGGTCCAGACAGATTCAAGACTCAGAGCTCACCTCACTGTCGTACCCTTCGGACCCCCTTGATATCTATCCCTCTCAACCCCACTTAGAAACTTTCTCTCTTACTTTGTATACCTTCCTTCCACTACATCACCAATCTATTTAATTATCCCATCCCCTTGATAGACCTTATATCTATTATTGTATTAACGACGAGCTCTCAGATAACTAGATAGGATTTTGGGCCTTATGCAGAGACGTAATTGTTAATGAGACCTAGGAAGCTTTTTTGTTGTCTCATATTTGGTGGTTTCATGCTTGCTAGTGTGTTCTTGTGTCAGGTTAGGCAGGGGCTAGACCGGAGGGGAGGCTTTTTGCGATCCTTTAAGTAAAGTCTGCTGGTGCGAGTCCTGTGGACCCGCACGACTTTACTAGGATACCGTGGGAGTCTGGGGGCATTTTCTTGTCTGTGTCCCTGTGTGTCTAGTGTTGTGTTGTGTGAGGGCCCTTGACTAGTCCACTCAGCACTGCGCTAGCACGTCTTGCTTTTGTTTTAGGGTCGCCAGGAGAGAGTCAGATACTTGCGATCTGAGTCTCTCAAGAGAGCACCCTTTCAATTAGAGTAATTTGGCGCACAGACTTGGGAACGTCCCTAGGCTAGAGCAGGTGGCTCAGCCCGGGTATCCGAAGCCTATATCCTTCCGGCTAGACCTCTGCCCCTGGCAGATTAACAGCTAGGGGTTTATGATCTCTGTATGCTTGTTATTGTGCCACAGTTTACCGTTTTTGTGAGCATTGTGAGTCAGGGTGTGGCTTAGAGACTCTGTCCGAGGCAGGCTTGCCTGACTAAGAGTGAGAAGCACACCTGTATGTGGTTATGTTGCGAGTTGCTGCCTTTATTTAATTATACCTATGCCATTATACACTGTATGGCCTATCACTAGTATTTATTCCTGCTTATGAGTTAAGAGTTCTCTAAATCCGTAACGTACTTTCTTTGCTAAGCATTCAGATCCAAGAGTAGCCGCATGCAGTTTAGAAGCCCGCATCTTGTCTACCTGTACGATGTTTTGAGGACTGTTTGCTTTCACCTTCTTTCACGCAGGGGTGATTAGTTGTATTAATTAACGTAACGTTAAATGTACTTTCTTCTAGTTTGTTATTAAAATTAAATTGTTTCTGCAATTTAATTCCGTTATCTATCTTTTCCTTGAAGCTTTAAGTCAACTTAATTGTGTGATCTTTTATATAGCCTGCTTGACTATCAGCAGTCTATAGTGTGTGCACCCTGTAACCGAGTCATAGGATACCTCGTTGTCCAGGCAGGACTCTTGACGGTTTAGGGTGGTTTGTTGCCTGGGTTTATAGATAAGGGTTGGATCTAGCGTTTTCCGTTGTTGCGTGTTGCCGCATACCTAGTCCAATAGAAAGAGCCCAGTGTTTATATATCCCAGGACGTAACAAATGGCGACCATGCATAGGATTTACTGAACAGAGGAATATAGTGGGTCATTTTTGTTTTGAGATTCCTTATGATTAGAGGAATACAGTGGACATAGAGTTTTTTTTTTGGAGCAACCAATATAACACATTAAAAGACTTTAAATAACATTAGTATATACATACTTGCATAGGAGATAAGGCACATTCTATAACCGTGATAATTACTGCAGTACACAAACATGTCTAATACATCAGAACACAGTGATGGGTCAGGTCACGATACGGGCTCGGAGGGAGAAAGACCTGTGGAGTGGCTAGTCGATAGCGAGGAGGGTGCTAGAAGATTTTTAGAGGTGCCCCTTACCGCTGCCAGGGTGTTGAAGCTGAATAAGTATGGCTTAAAGTGTGTGGCAGGTCTTCAGGGTCACCAGGGTTTAAGTGGCATGAGGAAAGATCAGCTGAGGACTTTGATATTGGGTTTAGAAGGGAGAGACCTGGGTGGAGAGGCGACTGGGGTCCCGGTCCCCAGCCCCCCCTCCACTCTACCCCCGTATCAAACGTCAGGGTGCCTGAATTTAGTACATACCCCCAAGTTGATGGTCAATGGCAGCGTGGAATTCAATCACAGGGACCCTCTCCATTAAATGCACCTTCCCCTCCTCAAGGGTTGACTCCAGAATTATTGTTTCGGCTTGAGATGGCCAAGGTTGAGACTGCTAGAGCTCAGGTTGAGTCTGCCGAGAGACAGGCTAGTGTGCAGGCTGAGGTTGCTAGAGCTCAGGTTGAGGCTGCTAGAGCTCAGGCTGAGGCTGCAGGGAGAACAGCTATATGAGAGGCTGAACTGCAGGCAGAGTCTACTAGGTATCGGGATGACAGGGAGCTGGAGAGATCTCGAGTGGAGGTAACAGGGCGAAATATTGGGGGAGGTAACAGCCATCGGGACCAATCATTGTCGCACCTGCTTAAACTAGTTCCTGTGTTCGATGAATTAGGTGTGGCTGAGTTTGTAATGCGATTTGAGAAGAAGTGTTAGGAACACCAGTGGCTTCAGGAAACGTGGGCAGCATTAGTTTCATCAAGACTCCTAGGAAAGGGGCTAAAAGCATATGATGCACTACCTTTAGAGTCCTGTGTAGTTTATGATGAGCTAAAGAAGGCTGTACTACGGGCCTATGAGTTACAACCAGAAACTTACCGCTTGAAGTTTCGGGGTGTTACTAAGGGCAAGGATAGTACCTTCCTAGAACACGCCCGGGACTTTTCTGATGCACTACGACATTGGCTGCGTTCTGAGAGGGCAGCTACTTTTGAGGAGTTGAGTGAGCTGGTTCTCTTGGAGCAGTTCTTTAAGTGCACAGGCGGGGACTTAACATTACATATAAAGGAAAAAATCCTAGAACTCTCCAGGAGGCAGCAGAAATGGCTGACCTCCGACTGTCATTAATTCGAGGGTGCGAAGCAGCAGCTAGGAGTGAGTCGGGTGCAAAGGATCGTACCCCTCCCCCTCCCAAGAATTTTGATACACATAAATACACAAAACCATCTAGCACTGACAATAAAAGTGAACATAAACCAAATACCGTCCCGTATAAGAAGTCTAATGGTACCTCCCACTCCCAAGGGAAACCAAAGAGTAAAGAGTGCTTTGCATGTCACAAGGAGGGTCACTTTGCAAATGCTTGTCCGAACAAGCCACCAAACAAGGTTGTGTCATTGGTCCGCAGCATAGGGGTGTCGCCTATATCTTCTGAGTTTGCCAAGGGTAGTTCGTCAGAGGTTGGGACACAGCCTGTGTTCAAGAGTCCGGAAGGCTCGAACCCTGTCCGCGACGTCTTTGGGGGTCATAGAGGGCATGGTTTTGTGAGGTGGGCTGGCGAAAGGCGAGGAGTTAAGCTATTGCGTGATACTGGGGCTTCTCAGACCTTGTTAAGGAACTTTACTGGTAGACCGATTAACGCTGCTCGGGTGGTGGTAGTTCAGGGGATCAATGCTACGAAGTCCTACCCGCTGGTGCGGATGGAGCTGGAGGTGGGTGGTGTGGCGAAGGAGCTGGATGTCGGAATTGTAGAGAACTTGCCTGTTGGGGGCGTCGACCTCCTCCTCGGCAACGACTTTGCGGTGCCTGCTTCTAAGGTTTCACCCTGGGTCGTTGCCGAGAAGGCGGCCGATGTAGTAGGGAGGAACAGGAGTGGGTTGAGAAGTGTAGCGTACAAACCATGGCGTGTGTTGTGACGCGTTCTCAGACATCCGGAGCCTTGCAGCCACCACCTCAGTCTATCAAACCGCGGAGGAAAGGTCACAAGAAAACGGGAAGTGTTGGTCAATTGGAGAGTTTTGAGCCGGCAGTGTTTCTTGGTGACTCATTATTGGCACCTATGTTAGAGTCTGGAGAGGCCCCGGGGCCTGTCACCGCTAGTGCAGGTGCAGGGCAGGAAGAGACTCTGCGACAGCATCGTTATGCGCAGCGTGAGGAAAGGATGGCTCAGCGGGACATTGGAGCTGGGAATAAATTATTTAAGATGAACTTGGATAATCTCGCACCTGCTGATATATGTTCCTTGCAGCTGGAAGATCCTGAAGTCAGGGCGTGTGGTAATGGTGCTGTCGAACTGGAGAGCGATGGGGATGCGCAGCCTGGTGATTTTTTCTTGTCCGAGGGGATCTTGTATCGGAGACATCAGGATCCCAAGAAAAAGTGGGATGGCGGGTCAGGATTAGTGGACCAGTTAGTAGTACCGAGGGTGTGCCGTGAGAGCTTATTGAGATTAGCTCATGATGTGCCTTTGGCAGGGCACCTGGGGGCACGTAAGACGGAGGCAGCTCTGAGCAAGCTTTTCTGGTGGCCTGGGTTAAAGGCGAGTGTCGTGTCATGGGTGTCACAGTGTCACACTTGTCAAGTTGTTGGGAAACCCAATCAGGTCATCCCGAGAGCCCCGTTACAACCCATCCCTGTCATTGGGCCGCCCTTCAGCAAAGTAGTTATCGATATGGTTGGCCCATTGCCCCCCACTAGTGCCGGCAATACATTTTTACTAACTGTAATGGATGTAGCAACACGGTATCCAGATGCTTACCCCATGCGCAACGGGATGGCTAAGACTGTTGTCAAAACCTACTTGTCTATTTCTCTCGTTATGGCTACCCTCAGGAGATCCAGTCTGATCAGGGATCCAATTTTACTTCTGCTCTGTTTAAGCAGACCATGCAGCAACATGGGATAGTGTCTGTGGTGTCATCTGCCTACCATCCCGAGAGTCAGGGAGTTTTGGAAAGGTGGCACTCGACTCCAGAGTATGTTGCGGTGTTATTGCATGGAAAATGGGAAGGACTGGGATCTAGGTCTCCCATACGTTTTATTTGCTGCGAGAGAAGTACCTGGGGAGAGCTTGGGATTTAGCCCGAACGAGTTGGTTTTTGGACACAGGGTCAGGGGGCCCCTCCACATAGTCAAGGAGATCTGGGAGGGAGTCACAAAGCCATGCTCGCTTCTAAAGTATGTAGTTGAAAGCCGTGAGAGAATGCTAAAGAGCTTGGAGGTAGCAGGTCGGAAATTAAGAGTTCACAAGCTCAGATGAAGGACAGATACGACCAGAAGGTGAAGCTGAGGGAGTTTGAAGTAGATCAGGAGGTACTGATACTACTGCCTCTGGTGGGACACCCCTTGTCTGCCAAGTATTCTGGTCCGTATCGGGTTGTAAGGAAGGTTTCTGATCTCGACTATTTAGTAGCTACTCCTGATCGTAAGAAAAAGAACCAACTTTGCCATGTAAATCTGATGAAAGAGTATGTGAGGCGCCCCTCCGAGCCTCTCACTGTCCCGGTGTTGATCTGCAGCGATCGTGGTGGAGAAGGAGGAAGGGACAGTCAAGCTGCGGGGGAGGATAATTGGGATTGTCATGTTTCCGCGGATCAGTGGGCGGGGAATTCTAGACAAGTGGCTCACGAGTTGATATTGCACCTGCCTGAGAGCAACAGCGTGTAGCTGTGCAGCACTTGTTTGATTCAAACCCAGCTGTTTTCGCGGAGCATCCTGGCCTCACTACTCAAGCGGTGCACGATGTCGATGTTGGGGACCACCCGCCCTTTAAATCAGTGCCATACCGTGTTCCCCCTATTAAATTACCAGCACTTAGGGAAGAGCTGGATTATATGCTGAAACGTGGGCTGATTTCTGAGGGTGCAGTAAGGTGGACTTCCCCAGTCACACTGCAGCCCAAACCAGATGGCAAGGTGCGGTTTTGTATAGATTTCCGCAGGTTGAATGGTTTAACCCCCACAAATGCCTACCCTCTCCCTCGCGTGGACGACAGTGTGGATAAGATAGGAAAAGCCAAGTTCCTCACTAAGATAGACCTTGTTAAGGGTTATTGGCAAGTGCCCTTGTCTGAGCGAGCGCGAGAGGTGTGTGGGTTTGTGGTGGACGGTGCCACATATCGTTGCCATGTTATGCCATACGGGCTGAAAAAATGCCCCTGCAACGTTTCAGAAATTAATGAACGACATTGTAGCCGACATTCCCAACTGTACGGTGTACCTAGATGATGTCATAATATACGACGATGATTTTAACAGTCACTGTGCTCACATCGGACAGCTTTTTAATAAACTGAATGAAGCAGGTTTGGTGGTAAACCTGGGTAAGTGCGATTTTGTCAAAGCCACAGTTTTGTACCTGGGGTTCGAGGTGGGGATGGGTCAGGTGTGCCCTCCACAGACAAAGATCAAAGCCATCGATCAGTTTCCCCAGCCTACGACTAAGAAACAAATCATGCGGTTTCTAGGTATGATAGGCTATTATCGTCGCTTCATCAAAGGCTATTCGACTGTACTTGCACCTTTAACTGACTTATTATCTAAGGACAAGAAGTTCCAGTGGTCTCCTGAGTGTGCAGAGGCGTTTTCCTTGGTGAAACACCTGTTATGTACCCACCCCATACTCAGGGCCCCGGACTTCAGCAGACCTTTTCAGCTGGCGACTGATGCCAGTGGCGTAGGGGCTGGGGCTGTCTTGTTACAGACAGATGATGAAGGTATCGAACATCCAGTGAGTTTTTACAGTAAAAAATTAAATAGTGCACAAAGGAATTACTCTGTAATTGAAAAAGAACTCCTGGCGATAGTGCTGGCGCTCAGGCACTTCGATGTATATGTTCCTGCTTTCGGACCAGTCGTAGTGGTTTATACCGATCATCACCCTCTGAAATTCTTGAATCAGTTTCATAACCGGAATATGAGGCTGACCAGGTGGTCACTCATGCTTCAGGAGTATAATCTGGACATACGCCATATTGCCGGTTCTGATAACGTGATAGCGGATTGTCTATCAAGGGTGGATGATGTTGGTTCGACTGCCACAGGATTGAGGGTTGAGTGTGGAGGAAAATAGGCTGTCACTGTAGTTCAGCCGAAAAAAAAAAAAAAAAAAAAAAAAAAGCAAAAACCTTATAAAAACTCTTTATTTTTATAACGTGTAGAATTTGTATAAGATGTTGTAGCAGTATCTAAGTTGAATGTTTTCGCTTATTGTCGCTAAGTTAGTTGAACTTGCTCGGTGGAGCGCAACAGTCTTTATTTTGTTTATATATAGTGCCTTGTGTCGCAACAGTGTGTGGTACTATGAGAAGCTTTCTGTTAGATATGAAGAACTTAGTCAAGGGTCTTATATCTTGGGGGAGGTGTGACGCTTCTGCATAGTAGCCATGTGCGGGGCATGCGCGCGTCGGCTGCCCAGCCGTTTAGAAACCGGCTGGCAGTAGCCGGCCGGCAGGCTTTTCCTTAGTATATATCCTACGACAACGTAACTAATGTCTGGGATATTCTTATGTTGTTTCATAGCTTGTAGCTGCCCTTATTCTTAACCAACGCATCTTAGTATATTTTATTCTCGATAGTTGATTGTTTCATTATAATATATAAGATGTAAGTTTAGTGAGGGCGGGAGGAGATGAGCGGGAGAGAGAGACCGGCTTGGGACGTTGCTTCGCTTGCCAGCTTGGGACGAGCCTGAAGTGTTGCCAAATGCATTTAATTGCAACGTTAGGCTTAGTTTCGACTCACGCACGGGGTAGAAGATTTTGACCCGGCAACTGTGTTGAGTGTTGCCAAGCCTGGGATGTATTTGCATGCCTAGGGTGGGGTCCAGGACAGATTCAAGACTCAGAGCTCACCTCACTGTCGTACCCTTCGGACCCCCTTGATATCTATCCCTCTCAACCCCACTTAGAAACTTTCTCTCTTACTTTGTATACCTTCCTTCCACTACTTCACCAATCTATTTAATTATCCCATCCCCTTGATAGACCTTATATCTATTATTGTATTAACGACGAGCTCTCAGATAACTAGATAGGATTTTGGGCCTTATGCAGAGACGTAATTGTTAATGAGACCTAGGAAGCTTTTTTGTTGTCTCATATTTGGTGGTTTCATGCTTGCTAGTGTGTTCTTGTGTCAGATTAGCAGGGGCTAGACCGGAGGGGAGGCTTTTTGCGATCCTTTAAGTAAAGTCTGCTGGTGCGAGTCCTGTGGACCCGCACGACTTTACTAGGATACCCGTGGGAGTCTGGGGGCATTTTCTTGTCTGTGTCCCTGTGTGTCTAGTGTTGTGTTGTGTGAGGGCCCTTGCCTAGTCCACTCAGCACTGCGCTAGCACGTCTTGCTTTTGTTTTAGGGTCGCCAGGAGAGAGTCAGATACTTGCGATCTGAGTCTCTCAAGAGAGCACCCTTTCAATTAGAGTAATTTGGCGCACAGACTTGGGAACGTCCCTAGGCTAGAGCAGGTGGCTCAGCCCGGGTATCCGAAGCCTATATCCTTCCGGGTAGACCTCTGCCGCCTGGCAGATAAACAGCTAGGGGTTAATCATCTCTGTATGCTTGTTATTGTGCCACAGTTTCCCGTTTTTGTGAGCATTGTGAGTCAGGGTGTTGCTTAGAGAGTCTGTCCGAGCAGGCTTGCCTAACTAAGAGTGAGAAGCACACCTGTATGTGGTTATGTTGCGAGTTGCTACCTTTATTTAATTATACCTATGCCATTATACACTGTATGGCCTATCACTAGTATTTATTCCTGATTATGAGTTAAGAGTTCTCTAAATCCGTAATGTACTTTCTTTGCTAAGCATCAGATCCTACAGTAGCCACATGCAGTTTAGAAACCCGCATCTTGTCTACCTATACGATGTTTTGAGGACTGTTTGCTTTCACCTTCTTTCACGCAGGGGTGATTAGTTGTATTAATTAACGTAACGTTAAATGTACTTTCTTCTAGTTTGTTATTAAATTGTTTCTGCAATTTAATTCCGTTATCTATCTTTTCCTTGAAGCTTTAAGTCAACTTAATTGTGTGATCTTTTATATAGCCTGCTTGACAATCAGCAGCCTATAGTGTGTGCACCCTGTAACCAAGTCATAGGATACCTCGTTGTCCAGGCAGGACTCTTGACGGTTTAGGGTGGTTTGTTGCCTGGGTTTATAGATAAGGGTTGGATCTAGCGTTTTCCGTTGTTACTTGTTGCCGCATACCTAGTCCAATAGAAAGAGCCCAGTGTTTATATATCCCAGGACGTAACAAATTATAATGACCAAATTATATATTTGATTATCTATTCGAGGAAGCAGGGAACTAAAAGATACATATTTGTCAGCTATAATGAGGGAAAACCGTTATGCTTAATGTATATAATTTACATAAATTCAAAATCATCGTTTCAGTAATTAAGTACGTATCAATTAGGGTATTTAATATCACTGTTTACTCATGTGTTAATAGTAGCTGCATTCGAATATTATTGTATCATAGGATTGATACAGATATAATTGGGGAATTATATAATTTCAAAAATTACCTACATAATGAAGAAACGCTTAATTGTAAATTCCACACAGCAAGCGCGTATTGTAGTCATAAATCAAACTTTTTTAAGCTAGTGCGTCGCACCTAACGTATCATTACTGTTTCTACGTCACACCAATCCTAAATATGTATATAGTGCTTACCAAAATAAAAACATTAATAATTAAATTTTACTCCCAAAACAAAAACACCTCCCAATGATATTAATGAAAGCATGTGATCCTACCGGGTTTCGAACCTGGGTTACCACATACAGATCTTAAATATTTTAACCATTTACACACACCAAGACAGTTATAAGTACAGCACAGACCAAGATTGAGATCCATTTATCGAATACTGGATATTAAAATCATGTTTGGATATTAATTAATCATGTACAGTACCCAATTGCACTATGACTAGCCTAATGCGTGAGCGAAAGGAAAGAATATTTTATGGGCACATATCACTTAAGACCGACCTCGCTACAAAATATTATTGAACCAATTTATGATCTAAGTATAAATTCACTCCCAACACCAAACACCTCCCATATAATGAAAGCATGTGATCCTACCGGGATTCGAACCTGGTTACCACATACATATCTTAACACTCTACCACTACAAAAGACAAAAGTATGTGTACAAATCTTGAATAGATTTGTATATCAGATTTTGTCAAAGCTGTGTGTAAACAAGATTACTCTCGGTTGTGTATCTTCGGAGGCCGAGTATGATCATATTAATTTTACCTCCTTAGCTTAAAAATAATGAATCGCCAACATTATATCGTTCTAAATCTGATGCTGTATAGGCAATCTATCTATCTATTGCCACAGACGTAATGATCCCCAAAGGAGTGGCCACGAATGACTCGCTCCCATGTACCTCTTTCTATTGTCAGCCGACGCCCCTCCTCCCAACCAACACCACTTTCACTTGGATACCTCTCAACTCCATCGTTCCACCTCACTCACGATCTGTATCTCCCTCTCTGTCTTTCCACCTCACACTCGTACGACACCCTCTTAGTAATTATCTACCTTCCCATACGTTCCACATGGCCGAACCATTTCAAGGTGTTCCTTAACTTACTGACCAATAACATATTTTATAAGAGAGAGCGTGAGCAGGGAAAGTGGAGGTCATTTTTGATGGTGTGAATGAAAATATACACCCTTGTAGCCCATTGCCGTTAGCTGTGGCAGGGCGTCTGTAATAATACGTGGTACGTAAGTTATTTAGCCCCTTCTGTACCGGCGACGTATTTTGTATATGATGTCAGCTACTTAGACGACTTTATGAAGCTTAGGAAGGATCTATGTTAGCTAAAAGGATTAATTAAGATGGTTTGTAATCTTGTAATGGGTAGACGTCCTTCTAAGCTGAATAAAATCGTCTAATAATTGTCAGAATAATGAAAATTACGTCACCGGTACTGAATGGGTTAATGATTCATACAAAACGATTATATGCTTTGACAACATTCTTTGAGCGACTTGCAAAGAGTCAGTATTTTCCCTCAAATAATTGTAATTGTTTCAAATTGATCATGAAATAGTGTACCACATAATTGTACAGGCGATTGTATACACATATACATCAACATGGGAAAGAGACAATATATGTGTTGTTGGATATATTGGAAGTGATGAAGGGACAGAGGAAGTAGTAGGTGGTGAGAAAGGGAATTGTAAAAGGAGGATGAAATCAGGGCTAGACCCAACGTGTGAGGGCACAATATTTATGTGATTTACGAATATTCAAGTATGAAATGACGAACATAGCACATGTACAATACATACATACATGACAGAAAAAGTATATATTAAATTTACTTAAGGGGGCTCACCTGCTCCTTTCCTCCTTTCTCCTTCTCTGGCTTGTATTCCTTGGGCTCCTTTTAGCCTACTGTTTTAAGACTTTACCCCTATCCTCCAACTATCGTGATGGGCTGGTCTATCAGAGTGAGAGCTGAGCGGTCTCTGCCATACCCATAGCTTACTCTGACTGTTCCTTTTACTTATATATCTTCTAGATCTCAAGTGACGGCGTCTTTTCCGTGGATTGACCTACCTACTGTCAACCTAGAAGTTGGCAGATTGGGAGCCAAAGCGTCACATTTTCCCTTGCCCCTCAACTTTCCCTTCATAATTGCTGAGGAGCACAGGGCCTTGGGTGGGGTTTTGGTTTCCCGGTCATTTCTGCACCCTCCTCAGCTCCCTGCCTTGGAGTGGCTTCGGTCACCCGGGCTTTGTTAGTGGTAAGCAGGGAGGGTTTTGTGGGGGCGCTCGTTTATGGCCTTGGCCTTGCTCGAGACCTTGGGCTGTTCGGCCAGCCTGGGGAACTACAAGAACAACAACTATCGTCCAATTGCTCTCATCTCTTGTCTTTCTAAAGTTTTTGAAACTATTCTTGCTTCCAAATTTCTTAAGCATTTCTCTTCTCATAATCTGATCTCAGATCGCCAGTATGGCTTCCTTAAGGGTCGCTCTACTGGTGATCTTCTTTCATATCTTACTAACTCTTGGTCATCCTCCTTTCGGGACTTCGGTGAGACTTTTTCTATTGCACTAGACATACCGAAAGCCTTTTATAGAGTCTGGCACGTATCTTTAATTTCTAAACTACCCTCCTTCGGTTTCTATCCTTTGTCTCTAATTTCCTTTCCGGCCGTTCCATAGCCGAGGTTGTGGACGGCAAGAAACCCCTCCACCTGTGCCTTTGTCTCTAATTTCCTTTCCGGCCGCTCCATAGCCGCGGCCATCGTTCACTTCCTCACCCTATAGACTCTGGGGTTCCACAGGGCTCTGTCCTATCTCATATTCTCGTTCTAATTTTTATAAATGATCTCCTCAACTGTACCTCAATTCCTATCCATTCATACGCAGACGATTCAACCTTACAGTACTCCATTAGTTTTTTCAGAACGCCCCAGCCAGCAATCCCTCAACGACAAACGTAATGAAGCCATAGAACTCTTAAATTCTGATCTAAATGCTATCTCCAATTGGGGCAGAGAAAACCTTGTTACCTTTAATGATTCCAAAACCCAATTTCTCCATCTATCTACTCGTAAGGAACTCCCAGCGGACTATCCCTTATTCTTCAACAATACAAAAATCAATCCTTCATCTTCTCTCAATATTCTTGGTGTCTCTTTTTCTTCTGCTCTCAGTTGGAAGGACCATATTACCAGTCTTGCTAAGGCAGCCTCCCAGAAGCTGGGTGTGCTCAACCGCCATAGGGGGTTCTTTTCCCTGCACAGCTTCTTGCTCTGTACAGGGGCATAGTGCGTGAGTATTGTTCACATGTGTGGGGAGGTTCCTCTCACACCGCTCTCCTAGACAAAGTTGAATGGAAGGCCTTTCGTATCATTAACTCCCGTCCACTCACCAACTCTCTGCAATCTCACTCTCTCCGTCGCAATGTTGCACCTCTCTCGCTATTCTATCGCTACTATAATAATCAGTGTTCCTCAGAGCTTTCCCAGTGTATACCACCTCCTTTACGTAGGGCACGTGCGTAACCGTCTTGCAACTCAATTCCCACCCCTACTCTGTGCAACTCTCCAAGCCGAGAGTGAAAACGTTACTCTCAAACTTTCTTCTACTCAACAGGTGAGCTCTGGAACTCTCTCCCAGAATCAGTCTTTCCCTCTTCCTGTGACTTAAATTGCTTCAAACTCCGTGTGTCCAGGCATTTGGCTCGAACGTCCCTTGATTTTGGCCCTGTCACTCTTTCAACTATGGGGGAGGCACACGCTATAGGCAGTTCTACTTTTTGCCTCCCTCAATAACATAGACAAAAACATCCAGGTGTCAATATTTTCCTGGCGAGCGGTAGCGAGCCAGCATATAATATTTTTGTTTTGACAGCAAGCTAAATTTGTAAATTTTTCGATGGAAAAATCTCTCCGGCGTAGCCGGATTTCTTTATACAATGCTATCGCTCGCCAGGAAGAAATCGAAACTTCGATGGGGATAAACGTCTTAAAACAATTGGCTGAATGGGGCCGAAGGGATACAAGCCAGAGAAAGAGAGAAAAGGAGAGGAAAAAAAAAAAAAAAGCAGGTGACCCCCTTAAGTTATGACTTAACAATAGTTCGTTTATAAGAAAACAAGCACAAACAAAACAGGGTGTGTTAAGATTGCTTATACGTCTCGTCCGAACGGGGAATTACACCTGTGTTCGCTCGGTTGTGAGCTGAATGTGCTCACCAAAATCACTTGAGCTGGAAAATGCTTGAAAAAAGAATAATTACTTAAAACTTATTATTTAACATATAAGAGAGCCCACCTTCAAGGATGAAACACCAACTAAGAAGTTAGACACTTTTTGCAGGCAGCTTTGCCTCTTGTCTCCTTCATGCATATAGGAAAAAAATATTAAAATGATATGAAGGGTAGATGGAAGTCAGAGGGTTGATTCGGCCAGTTTTTACCATTTTACCTCCAACAGATCCTTCCTAAGCTCGTCTAATGTTTACCTGAATAATGCATCATAATCTTCAAGAGGTTAACTTACAATAAAACATTAAGTACATTTAAATTTCAAAACGCATTTAAGTTCTTCGCTGAGCCTTTGGAGAACATGAAATCTCTCTTTAAGGGGAGATATGTATTTACTAATATTTATTGTTTTTATTATGTATATTCTGTTTACCTTCCTCTCCAAAAAAAAAACCCCCAAGACGCCTGTTCGAAATAAATGTGTATCCAGCCAAAGGCCGGTTCCTCTAACTTATAGGGTTGCTATCGCACGCCAGTAAAAAATCGACACCTAAATGGCACAAAAGGTCTTCAAATTGCAGAACTATTGTGCTAAACATGAGGCAGAAGGGGTCCAGTCAATACAAACCTCCCCTTAAGGCCCTAAGAAAGTCTGGCAAAAGTGACCACAGTTAGGTCAAAATGTCAAACCAATCCTGAGCCACTCCTTGTTTGTCTATTATTAGGTCTGTATTGGTATTTATATGATTGTCTTATTATTATCTTAGTATTGTCTTCATTACTATCTTTATTGTCTTTATTATTGTCTTTATCTAATATCTTTATTGTACTATTATTGTCTTTATTATGGTCTTTAGTATACATGTCTTTATTTCTATATAGCTTTATTACATAAGGTATTATATGTTGTCTTTATATCATCTTTATTATGTCTTTAGATTATTATTATTGTCTTATTAAATCTTTATTATGTCTTATTATAATTAGTATTAAATTTGTCCTTATTATATGTATTATTTTTTTATTATTATCTATATAATGTCTGTATATCATCTTTATTATTGTCTTTAATAGTGCAAAGGTATGAGTGTGGTTTATAGCTCAAGTTATGTCTTAGGAAGTGATCAAAGGGCCAAAACAATGCTATTTTATGTTAATTAACACTTTGAAGATTATGACGCATTTTGACAGTTTATTCTGGCTATCATTAGATGATCTTATACAGTTTAAGAAGGTCTGTGGGAATTATAAGGGTAAAGACTGATCTCAAGTAACCCTCTGACTTCTATATACTAAATACTTCCTAATCAAAATAAAATCGACTAATAATAGCCGGAAAACAAAACAGAAATGCGTATTGGATATTGAAAAGGTTAAATGTCTTGTATTCCTTCTGTTATACATTGAAACCTTCAAACCAAATTGCTTGGGTTTGACAGCCTGGTTTAGGATATACACAGGCAGTGATGAGGGTACAACCTGATTCACCACGATTGATTATAATTTTGCTTAATCATATATTCAACCCTATTTGGTTCGAGGGAAGTCTTTGTAGGCCTCCGCTGTTTCGCCCCGTTAGTTTGGCGATAATAAGACGCTTCCCCAAATTCAGGTGACGATGTTTTTTTTTCTGGCTAAGCGAGCCTGCAACTTAGATAAAATCGGCCTATAGTGAGGATATTTGTCTTTGGATCGAAAAATTTACAAATTTAGCTTCAAATGGGTCAGGGAGGGCAATTACTAGTTTGAAAGAAATCTGGGAGGGCGTATTTGTTACCCTAGGTGACACACTAGAATCCATCGTTCGAAAATATTAAAAGCAATCAAAATCCTCAAATGAAATTCAACAAAATATCCTAATAACCCCAATGACGTCGGTCCAGATAGTGTCAAGGCGTCCTGGGTGATCGAAGACCACAAATACTAGTGTGTTGAACCTTTAACTAATTTTTTGAGAAGCAGATCCTGCTACAACTAAATCATTATGTCAATATAAACTGGCATACGAGTCATTCACCCCATTTAGTTTGGTGATTTTTAGACCTTTCGTGCAATTGAGGTATCGATATTATCCGGGCGAGGGACAGCGGGCCTGCAATGTAGGAGGAAATAACCCTCGGACGGGGCATTTTTCTACTGAGAAATTTATAAATTTATCTGGAAGGGCGGTCTTGGAGTGTTTTTGTTTAGGCTTGATTGAGGTTTACATAGAAAACTTAAAAAAATAAAAATAAATAAATAATAAATTATATATATATATATATTGAGAATATATCACAAATACACGTGAGCCACTAAATGTTTCAAGTCTCTCAGTGGGGATCGAACCATCGACCATCAGAACGATAGCCGACGCTTTAATCAATTACACCACGGCAGTCTAAAAGACACTCAGCCTTCTATCCTATTTATGTTAGGGAGAAGGGAAACCCACTGAGAGACTAGAAACATTTAGTGGCTCACGTGTATTTGTGATATATTCTCAATATTTGTAACTCTCATGCTTTGTGGGTTAGAATTAAATGAAATCAATTTCAACCCGAGTTGCGTCGGGACACTCAAAAAATCCGTGTATGGTATTCTGGAAATATGGATCCTACAACTAGGTTTGAATTGAAATATATTCGCCTAGTGGGTTTCCCTTCTCCCTAACATAAATAGGATAGAAGGCTGAGTGTCTTTTAGACTGCCGTGGTGTAATTGATTAAAGCGTCGGCTATCATTCTGATGGTCGATGGTTCGATCCCCACTGAGAGACTAGAACAAGACCCCCATAGCACCAACCCGGCCAATGACATTACATTTTTCTACAGAAACTACATATCTTCCGACCACACAACAGACGAATCCATTATGAAAGAAATCATTCACAAAAACGTCCTCCCCACCAACCCTGACAATAAAATAAAACTCATTATTTACTACAAATCTCCTAAGACTTCCAACCTTGTCCTCCGTAACCGCCCCCTTTCCACCAACCAACCGAAAGACGATCATGTGATATACCAGCATATTTGCACCTCTGGGGACTGTGGACCCCTATCCTATGTTGGAATGACACAGACTCGCCTTTCCCGTCGACTAACCCTCCACCTTCAATCTGGCGCTATAAAAGATCACTATCAAGCCCCCACCATCTTGCCCTAACTCGCGCCGACCTAGACAAACAAACCACCATACTCGACAAAGAATCAGACCCCAGAAGACTAGCTATTTTAGAAGCTCTATACATCCAAACACTCAACCCCAGCATCAACAACCAAACACAAGACCTTCAAATTCTTCCTTCAGGCAAGCGCTACAGACATACTGCCCCCCTTCCTCTCGCCCTGTGCCCCCCTCCCATACCTTTCCGCGCTCAGAACACAACTGACAACACCAACCAATCACAGCCACCCACAGCCAACAACCAACCACCGATAAGATTTAGTGCCCGTCTCGCGAATAGACTGCCTTCCACCAATGAACAGCCACCCCACACCCAGTAGCTCCACCCAGCTCCCTATTCTTGATCCTCGAATTTTGTATAAATATGTTGCTTTGTCCTTATTCTAATCATTACCTCTCCTTTCCCTGAAGATGCAAGATGTTTACTTGTGAAACGTTGGATCCACCATGAATTTTGCTAACCTGTTGTACCTCATCTCTGAACCCCAGAGGAAAATTGTTAGAACTATTGAAAGCTGTAACAATAAAATCCTGAATGCTGAAACTGCTATTGCCTTTAACCTCGTCTGTTTAAAAGAGAATATATATATATATATATATATATATATATATATATATATTGATGCAATGTACAATACAATACAATAAAACGATTACACTGCTATGCTTGAAAACAAAAATTCATAACAGGTGTGAGAGATTATTCCTGGTTTAATTCCGAGGTTGATAATATTAGGGATATTATTTACACTGACGTTAATTCCGAGGTTGATAATGTTAGGGATATTATTTACACTGACGTTAATTCCGAAGTTGATAATGTTAGGGATATTATTTACACTGACGTTAATTCCGAGGTTGATAATATTAGGGATATTATTTACACTGACGTTAATTCCGAAGTTGATAATGTTAGGGATATTATTTACACTGACGTTAATTCCGAGGTTGATAATATTAGGGATATTATTTGCACTGACGTTAATTCCGTAGTTGATAATGTTAGGGATATTATTTACACTGACGTTAATTCCGAGGTTGATAATATTAGGGATATTATTTACACTGACGTTAATACGAAGTTATGTTAGGGATATTATTTACACTGATGTTAATTCCGAGGTTGATAATATTAGGGATATTATTTACACTGACGTTAATTCCGAGGTTGATAATGTTAGGGATATTATTTACACTGACGTTAATTGCAGTATTCGGAAATAATTATATTACTACTACTACTTTTATGACTAATCTTTTATACAAAAAACGAGGAGACGAGCCTATTCGAAATTTAGAAGGAGCTTGTATTATTTATGTATGTGATTATCATATATCCGGTATTACACCGGGTATATATATGTACCGTATATATATATATATATTTATATATACACATCTATTATATATATATATATATATATATATATATATATAATATATATAATATATATATATATATATATAAATATATATATACCGTATATATCTCTATATATATTTTATATATATATATAATATATATATATATTATATATATATATATATATATATATATATATATATATTATATATATATATATATATATCTATTATATGTATATATATATTATCTATATATATAATATATATATATATATATATATATATATATATATTTATATATATATAATATATATATATATATCTATATATACCGGTATATATATGATAATCACATACATAAATAAATACAAGCTCCTTGTAAATTACGAATAGGATCGTCTCCTCGTTTTTTGTATATATTTATTATTAGTCATGAAAGTAGTAGTAGCAATATAATTATTTCCGAATACTGTAATTAACGTCAGTGTAAATAATATCCCTAACATTATCAACCTCGGAATTAACGTCAGTGTAAATAATATCCCTAATATTATCAACCTCGGAATTAAACCAGGAATAATCTCTCACACCTGTTATGATTTTTTTTTCAAGCATAGCAGTGTAATCGTTTTATTGTATTGTATTGTACGTTGCATCAATATATATATATATATATATATATATATATATATATATATATATATATATATATATACGATATATATATATATATACGGTATATATATATATATATATATATATATATATACCGGTATATATATATATATTTATATATACATATATATAATATATATATATATATATATAGTTTTGTACTAAGCAAGTTTACAAAAACACTTGGTAATATCAGTCTTATGACCTGATTTGCCAGTTTCAAACCTAACTTTCTTAGTCTCAAACTTAGAAATGGCCCAGTGTTCAGACCAGGGCAGACTAGTATCGAACCTAGTGGAATTCATACTGCCAGGTTGGTTGACATAGTTTATCCTATATCTGCGCATTCTGGCTTCTGTAAAATGCAGGCTAGAATGCCACGATCTGGTGTTGTCGCTGCCTTGGTGGCTACTGTAGCCATCATCGTCTAGCGGTTGCTGGCGCGGGGGCATCTGCGTACGTAAAAGACACACAGGTACTCTCTCCTGGTGCTCTTTATGTCCTTTTGACGTGACACTTTTTCTTTTCTTTCTATGTGGTGGTCTGTAGGGTATTTGGGATGGCCTGTACGGCTGCTATTCTTACAGTTGGCATAACAATAACACCAACCCTCCACACATCATCAAATAATTTCCCAAGCATCACATAAATCACTAACATCATCATCATCATCTTCATAAAATACCATCAATTCGTAAGCAACATCAGGATAAATAACACCAATCTCTCAGGCATTATCAAATAATTTACCCAACATCATATAAATCCCTAACATCATCATCATCTTCATAAAATAGCATCAATCCCTAAACAACGTCAGGATAAACAATACCAACCCCTCACACATCATCCAATCATTTCCTCAACGTCACATAAATCCCTAATATCATCATCATCAAAATAGCATTAATCCATAAACAACATATACCTAAATAACACCAATCCCTCATGCATCATAAAATAATCCACCCCTCACCCCCTGTCACATAAATCCCTAACATCATCATCTTCATACAATAACATTGATCCCTAAACAACATCAGGACAAACAACACAATCCCTAATGCATCATCAAATCAATTACCCAACATCATATAAATCCCTAACATCATAATCTTCATAAAATAACATTGATCCCGAAACAACATCAGGACAAATAATTTAATAAGCCCAATCCCTCCCGTATCATCAAATCATTTACCTAACATCATATAAATCCATAACATCATCTTCACAAAATAACATTCATCCGTTAACAACATAAGAACAAATAAGCCGAATCCCTCAGGTATCATCAAATAATTTCCCCAGCGTCAATAAAGCCCCCGGCAGAGGAGATTACCGCGACGAGGTTTTAATCAACGCTCAGCCCCAGGTAGGAGGTGTCGGATTAAGGGGGGTCACCTGCTTTTTTTTTTATCTTTCTCTCCTTTTCTCTCTTTCTCTGGCTTGTATCCATTTGGCCTCATTCAGTCAACTGTTTTAAGACGTTTATCCCCATCCAGGTGTCGATTTTTTCCTGGCGAGCGATAGCGAGCCAGCATTTATGGAGAAATCCGGCTTCGCCGGAAACATTTTTCTACCAAAAAATTTACAAATTTAGCTTGATGTAAAACAAAAATATATATATGCTGGCTCGCTACCGCTCGCCAGGAAAATATTGACACCTGGATGGGGGTAATCGTCTTATAATAGTAGGCTGAATGGGGCCGAATGGATACAAGCCAAAGAGAGAGGGAGAGAAAGATAAAAAAAGCGAGGTGGGCTCCCTTAATATCATCTGCTCTTCACTGGCACCAACAAGTAAAAAGCGAGAATATGTAAAGTTGAAAATATAAACCCTAGTAACGCTTCTAAAGTGTAAGAGAAAATAACATGGGTGAGTGTGAATTTAATAATTGTGTGTATTTCCCTGCATGTGAGATAGATAGACAGATAGATAGATAGATAGATAGATAGATAGATAAATAAACAGATAAATATATAGATAGATAGAGAGAGAGAGAGAGTACAAAGGAGTACAAAGGAGTACAAAGGAAATCAAGCAACAACAGATCTAGTGACCCTTCTAGGCTGCTTGTCCTCCAAAACACTGAGGATCAAGTGTCCAAACAGTGGTTTAGAGTGGGTAAGGGAACATTGGAAAGGGAACTACTGCCCTGCCACTAACGTGGCAGGACTAGGAAGTTAGTAGGGGACATATGGGTTAGTAACTGAGGGGAGGATAAAGTTATTCATTTACAAACGCAGTCAGTCGCGGGTTTGATGCGAGATATTTGTCTAGGCGGAATTTAAATGAATCAACGGTGCTGCAGTCTATAACGTCTCGGGGAAGCCCATTCCACAAGTTGACAACTCGATTGAAGAAGAAATTCTTAGATTCGTGCGAGTTAAAAGATTTACCAATAATTTTGCAACCGTTTCCCCGCGTGTAATTAGATTGGTCGATAGTGAAGTACTTACTACAGTTCATATTGTCGATGCCTTTGATGATTTTGAACATTTGAATTAAGTCGCCTCTTAATCTGCGCTGGGTTAAAGGAAATAGATTTAATTCTCTAAGACGCTCTTCGTATGGTTTGTTCTTTAGGCTAGGTATCATTTTGGTAACTCTACGTTGAACTCGTTCTAGCTTGTTTATATCTTTTTGGTAATAAGGGCACCAGGATTGAATGCAGTATTCCAGAAGAGGGCGGACTAAGGAATTGTAAAGGGTTAGGATAACTTCTTTGGATTTATGCTCAAATGACCTGCCTATAAAGCCAATTATTTTGTTTGCCTTCTTAACAACTTCTGAACATTGTTGACTCGGTTTTAGGTTACTCGATATTGTTACTCCCAGATCAGTTTCTCTGTTTACATTCTTAAGCTGAGTGCCATTCATCGAATAGTTTGCTTTCTCATTTAGGTATCCGACATGTAGTACTTTACATTTATCCGCATTGAAACTCATTTGCCAAATTTGGGCCCAACATGACAATTTATCTAGATTGTGTTGCATATCATCAACTTGTTCTTTTGAGAGTACGCTATTTGCAATTTTTGTATCGTCAGCAAATTTTGAGATTGTGCAGGTGAGACCCTCATCTATGTCGTTGATGTAAATTAGAAAGAGAATTGGTCCTAGTACCGATCCCTGGGGTACCCCGCTACTTACATTGGTCCATTTAGATGCCTTACCGTTTATGACTACCCTTTGCTTTCTGTTGCTGAGCCAATTTTCTATCCATTTCAACACACCGTCTTGTATTCCATGCGCTTTTAGTTTTAGCAGTAAACGTTTGTGGGGAACTTTGTCTTTTGAAAATCAAGGTATATATTATCTACAGCTTTACTCTCATCGTAGAGGTTGAGGATATCGTGGAAGAAGTCTAAGAAGTTTGTTAACCCTTAAAAAGCGGCCCACCACTTAAGTCGAGTTAAATAAAGCTGGACTATGTGGCGGCGCTCGACATAACTCGAGTGGCAATTTCAGCACGTAATGTGGCTGAGAGAGAGACAAGTGGTGGCAGGAGACTAGCGAGCGTATGACTGCTCCAGACCACCGCGGCGAACCTACTGACACAAATCTCAGCTCCCTCCTCCCTCTCTCACTCGCTACATACTCAATTATGTACCGAAAGTACCGAATTACCTGCTTTTTGCACTCGCGTTGCACGGTTATTGCAAGAAAACTATCCATCATACAAGGATCGTTATGGTGTCATTCGAAAGCTCTGTTTATGCCCTTTCAGGAATAGGTACTTGTTTCTGGGTCTTATTTAGGCATGAAAATGATCACGTAAACAGCCCTATTTTGGCTAAAAACACCCCGCTGGGCGGTACACATAAATAAACCGCATAGGCCGCTCGTAAGGTGTTTAAACAGGAACGTTTTTTACGAAAGCCGTGTTGAGTATCTTTAAGTATGTTATTTTCCTCTAAGTGATTTACGAGTCTGTCTCGTATGACCGTTTCTAGCATTTTACATACAACTGAGGTTAAGCTAATTGGACGATAGTTACTGGGTAGGGATTTGCTGCCTTTTTTGAATATCGGTGTTACGTTGGCTAGCTTCCTCTGATCAGGCATAGTTCCAGACTGCAAGGATTTATTGAATAGTAATGTCAGTGGTTTGGAGAGCTCATTCTTAGCTTCCTTTAGAACTCTAGGCGAGATTGTATCAGGTCCTGGCGTTTTATTTACCCTGAGTTTATCTAAACAATTCAATACTTCTCTCTCTGTAACGGTGATATTGCTTAGAACATCTGAATTATCAATCTGAATCGGCGATGGTGTAGGGATATCACTGAGGTCTTCTGTTGTAAAAACTGATGCAAAGAAGGTATTGAGGGCATTACTCATTTGTACTTCGTCTTTGGTGTATTCTCCTTTTTCATCGACTAACGGTCCAACAGTTGAAGTAACTACTTTTTTCTTTCTGATATAACTATAGAATTCTTTCGGGGTTGTTTTACTTTGATTCGCAATATGTAACTCTAAGGTCTTTTTACTTTGCTTAATTAACTTTTTGGCTTTGCGTCGTAGCTCTACAAATTTCACCCGTTCTTCGTCATTTTGTGAGGATTTTAATCTATCATTAGCAAATTTTTTAGCAAGCAGGCAGTTTGAAATATCTTTATTCCACCATTTGGGCTTATTATTATGGCCTGGACGCCGTATTTTCGATGGTATGCAGTCTTGCACTGCTTTTAGGTAAGTGGTTTCAAATAACTTCCAAGATGTATTTATGTCGTTATTGTTAATTAAAAAGCTCCAGTCAGTTTCTTTAAACATAGCTCTAAGTTTATGGAAGTTTGCTTTCTTGAAATTAGGGACTTTTTCGATGCTACTATTTGGTTCGTTACTAGTAAACTTTAAAGTGAAAGTTATCGTACGATGGTCGCTGTTACTGAATTCATCACCAACATTCAAATTCTCTATCAATTCTTCTTTTGTTGCAAGTACAATGTCAAGAACGTTATTACCACGGGTCGGCGTTCGAACAAATTGATAAAGCGAACTCTCTTGCAAGTTCGTATACAAGTCATGTCCGGAGTGTGAAGTAAGAGTATCGCCCCACTTGGTCACAGGTAAATTAAAGTCGCCAAAAATTACGGTATCTTGTGAGTTACTTACATCTGCAATTTGTTCGTAAATTTCTCGGTCAGTTTGCACTGATTGAGCTGGAGGTCTGTATATTAATGCAAGTATTAGTTTTGTACCTTTATTTTTCTTTATTAGCACAAAAGATGTGTCGACGTTCACAATTTGAGGTTTTGACACGAGGGTCGGGTTAAGACTTTCTTTGATATAAAATAAAACGCCACCTCCATTTTTATTTATTCGGCTGTTCTCAAACATTACATAACCGGGAAGTGAATACTCTGCTAAAAAGTCTCTATCTTCTGTATTGAGCCAAGATTCTGTTATGCCAATCACATCATAATTTTCTGTAAACACTAGTTCCTCTAAATCTGAAAATTTATTGCGTATGCTACGAGCGTTTGCATAGAAAACCTTTAAAGTTGCGGTTTTAGAACTCGCAGAACGTTCTTTCATCGAATTTTTGGTTCTGGTCGGATCTACATTTACATTCATGGCTGTCCTCGGTCCTCGGTCGTTATCCCTGACGGTTTTGAATTTGGGTCGTGTTGGTGGAGCTTTATCCAAATTCGCGGTTCTTGACGGATTAGTATTTAATTCCTTTGTAGGTTGCCGTCCTCGCTGTCTTCGGTCCTCCTTCCTGGTTGTCCTGTGCTGAGTCGATTTCTTCTCCGAAAATCCTTCACCGCATCATTGAGAAGACGCCCAAAACGTGCTGCTCCCACCTGGTTCAGATGAACTCCATCGTCCGAAAACAAATAGTCATCGTAGTAGAAATTGTCCTAGGTGTCGACGAATCCCACGTTCTCCTTCCTGCAGAGGTTTGCTAGACAACGATTTGTGCTGGTGGCTATGTTGTAAAATCGGCTCTCTACACCGAGCCGGGGGACGATTCCTGAGACGATGATCCTTGATGACTTCTCCTTAAACGACTTGATCAGCTGCTGGTACTTTAAAAGCAAATCTTCCGACCGGGTTCGCTGTACATCGTTGGATCCAACGTGGATGACATACATTGTATTAGCAGGGGCCAGCTTTGATACTTCGTCAACTGCTGCAACTACGTCATCCACACCACCACCAGGGATACAAAAACGCTTCCTTGTCTTAGGTGCCCTGGCGCAAAACTCTGTGAGCTGACCACGTATCATCGAGTCTCCCACGAGCCGGACTTCTTCTATTTCCTCTTCGTCATCTGAGTCTGCGAGTATCTGGAAACGGTTTTGACACTCGGTAATCGGTATGTGTTTCCTGGTCTTGGGGCAAACGTTGTTCCTCACGACACGGAAGTTGTCTTGAGGGGGAAGAGAGAGTCACTATTTGTATCTTGAGTATCGGAAACATCAGCTGAAGTGGCTACTGTAGGCGTTGAATTGTTGGCAGTTGACGTTGGGGTGTTGGTGGCTGCTGGAGTTGCGGTGACAATTGAAGTTTGTGGTCCTCCAACGTTGAGTGTTACAAACTCTTGGAGTGATTCCAGCTTCATGGTGAGGACGTTGATCTTGTTGTAGGCTTCATCTAATTTCACTGTAAAATTCTCTCGTTGCTGGCAGAGCCGGCAGACTTGAAGATCGATAGTAGCAAACATGGACTCACCAAACCTACCGGCGCAGTTCGCACAAGCGCGAGGCATGGTGACAGTCACTTTCTTCAGATCACTTCACTCACTTAAAAAACAATTCACTCACTTTAAAACACTTCACTCACTTTAAAAACACTTCAATCACTTCAACCGAAAACAAATATGCTGAAATACGCAGAAATAGGTTATCAGGGGTGATAGCCTAACCGAAAACAAAAATGTTGAGATACGCAGAATTAGGCTTCCAGGGCCGATAGCCTAACCAAAAGTTTTTTTTAAAAATTGAAATACGCAATAATAGGCTACCAGCGTTGAATAGCCTAACCGAAAATAATAAAATTGAAATTCGCAGAAATAGGCTACCAGGTGTGATAACCTAACCTTAAACAAATATATGTATAACAGAATATGTAACTAAATATACAATTCACCAAATAGAGATTATATAAAAATAAAGTGTGACTGCACACAAGGGGTTAATATACTGTGTCAACAGATGGCCCTGGTGTCACTGTAGCCTAGTAAAGCAGTAGCCTACTCTTTTTAGATAAAAAAGTGTATCAGTCAAAGGTTATTACAAGATCGTGCAAGCAACAACTAAAATTACAGATATATACTGTATAGCTACAGTAGGATACTAAATACAATATCTACAAGAGTTAATAATAAAACAGATTGGCTGGCTATAGGCTAGGCTAGGTTTGGGTTAGGTCAAAAGCTTGGCAGGTTGGGTTAGGCTAGGTTAGTTTGTACAAATACCACCCTTAGCTTAAAGTAAAATCAGTCTGAGGAGAAAAAGTCAAGAATATATCTAGGGGGAAAAGATAAATGAATGCACTTAAATTTGGTACAAAATTTGCTGGAATTTAATATGTATAATCCCCCAAAAAGGTTTGTTTACAAAATGGCGTCGGCGTTAGTCTCTGTAGGCAGGTTAGTTAGTAAACAATATTGTTTATTAGCAAATTAATATGCAAAGCTTTACTTACATACAAGGCAGTTAAATAGATACTTACTACAGTAGGTAATGGGTAAATTAGGGGCTACGATTTTATATAAAATAGTAATAAGAGAGCGTTTGTTTACAAAGCAAAACAAAACAATAGATGGCGCTAGTGACGCCCTGTCCGAGCAGGAGTCTTGTGATAAACACAAAGTTTATCAGTCAATACACAGCGAAATATCGTGCAGTGTTACTTACTAAGCTACAGGATGGTTAAACGTGCTCTTAACCACCTTTCATGCACAAGAATGAAGAGGATGAGTAGTTAATACTCAAATTATGATCGATATCGTGAGAGCGTTGACAGAGCGTCTGCAGCGTCTGGCGGTAGCACGGGGAGAGGGAGAGAGAGAGAGAGAGTCGGAGTGAGAGTGAGTGAGTAGGCCAAAAAGAGAATGCTGCATCAAGTAGCGCGATGAAACGCCTCCAAAGGGGTAGACAAATATTAGTGAGTGTGAATTTAATCATTTTGTGGATTTCCTTGTAAGAGAGTTACATAGATACAAGACTGCACAGACTTTGCGGTCCTTACTATGCAGTATGGACGTAATTCTAACATAGAATTTGCTACAAAGTGGAAGGTAAAAACAACAAATCAGAGAGAGAGAGAGAATAACAAAAGTATGGAGTTGAAGCGCCTCTAGTGGGGAAATAACAATGACGATTTTTTTTTTACTTGCATCGTGTGTATTTCCTTGTATAATTGAGAGCGAGAGAGAGAGAGAGAGAGAGAGCGTTACATAGATTAGACAGACCACACAGAGCGTTTGGTCCTAACTAGGTAATCCGGCCTTGAAAAATACCAGTAAACGATATATTTCCATATAGGTTACTAAGACAGTGGGAAATATGATGGTAGAACAAAAGGCTCTCTCCCCGACCTCCACTCCCTCAGAGAGAGAGAGAGAGAGCAGGACATACAGAGAATATCAAAACATGTAATGAGTTGAAACGCTTCTAGCGTGTGAAAAAACAAAACAATGGTGAGCTTGAAAATAATCAGAGCGTGTACAGTATTTATAATCAGAGCGTGTACAGTATTTATAATCAGAGCGTGTACAGTATTTATAATCAGAGCGTGTACAGTATTTATAATCAGAGCGTGTAGAGTATTTATAATCAGAGCGTGTACAGTATTTATGTGTATGTGTGAGAGAGAGAGAGAGAGAGTGTGTGTGTGTTAGAGGGAACTCTTTATGCAACTCTTGACACACAGATCCTTCTATTATAGTATAGTACCTCCTGAAGCCATATGGTGATCACCCTAATGATATCAGTTACGGCACCAAACTTCCGCCTTCTCTTTGTCATCAGCTATCATGTGTGTGTTTGTCTGTGCTTGTTTATGTGTGCGTGTGTATGTGTGTGCTTTGTTTATTTAATTACAATTACCTTGTATTGCAAATCACAATTCCAAATTCGCAATTCTGCCTTTATTTTGTCTTGAAATGTCACTATTTAATCCGAATACTATTTAACATTCCTTTGCCTAAAATACAAATGGACTCGTTTGATACCGGCTTTACTTGTTTTTATT
>CM064487.1:54002809-54100309 GCA_032716605.1 Paralithodes platypus | reverse complement strand
ATTTATGTGATATATGTCTTTCCCCTAACTCTACCGACTTTCCCAAATTGTTTGATTACCTAAACTCTAAAGTGGAACACATTCTAACCATTTCTCCTTTTTCTGAATCTCCATTTTAGGAGATTTCAACGTTTATCACCACCAATGGCTCTCCTCTAATTCTACTGACCAACTTGGTGAACAAGCCTACGTCTTTTCTATCCTAAATGACCTAGAGCAGTTGGTTCAGCAACCTACCCGTATCCCGGATCGCCTCGGAGATTGGCCCAACATTCTTGACTTGTTTCTAACTTCTAACCCTTCTTCTTATACTGTCGATCTTTTCTCTCCTTTGGGCTCCTCCGACCATAAACTTATCTCTGTCATCTGTCCTACCTCCCCAGTATGGCCACCTGATCCTCTTAGCAGGCGTGCACTTGTGGCACTTTGTCGCTGACGACTGGGAGGCTCTCTGGCAGTACTTCTTTTATTTCCCATGTAATTAATTTTGCTTCTGTGCCGAGCACCCTCGGAGAGTGCTGAACGCATTACCGAGGTAATCCTATCGGGCATGGAGGCATACATTCCATTTTCTTTCTCTCTGACTAGTGCAAAAATTCTTGGTTTACTCATGCTTTTTCTACTGCTGTCCGCAATAAGGAGGAAGCATTTAAACGGTACCGACGCCTTTAACCTCAAGAATCTCATTCTTCCTATGTTTCTGCCCGGAATCAAGCCAAATCTGTTCTTCAACTTGCCAAACACTCTTTCATCAATAATAAATGCACTGAACTATCCAACTCTAGCTCTTCCCAAGCTTTCTAGCATCTAGCCTAAAACCTGTCCGACAATTTTTCTTCCTCGTTTTCCCCTCCCCTTTTCCACTCTGATGGCACAACCACCACTTCTTCCTCTGACAAAGCTGAACTATTCGCTCAAACTTTCGCTAAAAACTCCACCTTGCATGATTCCGGTGCTATTCATCCCTCTCCACCCCCCTCTCTCCTACTTATGCCTAATATCCTAATCTCCTCTAAAGATGTACTTTCTATCCTCTCTGGGCTTAGTACATAGAAGGCGTATGGTCCGAATGGTGTTCCTCCTGTTGTACTCAAAAACTGTTCTTCCGTGCTGACTCCCTGCCTAGGCAAACTATTTTGTCTCTGTCTCTTAACTAACGTTTTCCCTTCTTGCTGGAAGTTCGCTCTCATTCAACCTGTCCCAAAGAAGGGTGACCATTCTCAACCCTCCAACTATCGTCCAATTGCTCTCATCTCTTGTGTCTCTAAAGTTTTTGAAACTATTCCTACTTCCAAATTTCTTAAGCATTTATCTTCTCATAATCTACTCTCAGATCGCCAGTATGGCTTCATTAAGGGTCGCTCTATTGGAGATCTTCTTTCATATGTTACTAACTCCTGGTCCTCCTCCTTTCGGGACTTCGGTGAGACCTTTTCTATTGTGCTAGACATATCGAAGGCCTTCAATGAAAGAGGTATAGAGTTATAAGAGTTTCTACCGTACTTCGTCATTATTATGTAATTCACTTCCATTCTCTCGTATATTTGTTGTGTGTTTCTATGTAGTATTCCCTATTATCAATATGTCCTTTTCCTTTATCCGTAAACCGTTTACCCTTAGAACGTGGCGACCACCTAAATTACATAATTGTGTTAATAGTTCTACTCAGTCATTCTTAACTCCTTTCGTGCCGGCGACGTTTTTTTTTATTTTCTTCTAGCTATTATTAGACGATATTTTTCAGCTTTAAAAGGCCCTCTAGCAATTAAGCGGCTTTGAACTATCTCAATTTTCCCTTTAATCTACCACAGATCCTTCTTAAGCTGCAGAAAATCATCTAAATATAGCTAGAATATAATTAAAAAGACGTCGCGGTACAGAAGGGGTTAAACCTATCCTACGATTACCTTATCTCAGAGAACCTAATCTGTTTACAATAGGAGTACTCGGCTAAATTATACGAGGTTAAGGGGAGATGGGGCTTTTTTCTGTTCCCCACTCTTTCTCAAGTTTAGCCCCATTAGTTTTCTGTTCGTGTCATTTTAGGTGTCGATTTTTTCCTGGCGAGCGATAGCGATATATTAGTGTAAGTCTGTATGAATGAATGGGTCTTCGTTCTGTAAAGAGGGATGTGAGTGGTCATTTTGAGTTTGCTAGATGTAATAATAGTTTGTAGTACAACCTTTAATACAATTACATTATTGTATGAATCGTTACCATAATCATTAAATCTATTGCATATGCCAATACAAAATAGTTAAAAGTATATAACTTCAGAAGAATATTTATATATTTAGCATTACATGTTATGCAGACAGTAGCCATCATACATTAGCCAACCTTATTTCACCAATGTGGAGCCTGGCGATTTCGATTTGCTTCATATATATTTGTGCGAGATATTAGGAATGTCAACGAATCATGCTAAAATGTGAAGTTATGCACGACACAAATATATTGTTAACAGGATTATAAGCATAATGCAAAATGATTAGCCAAAATACAAGTTTCAGTCCATTTTCATATATATAGATCGGGCACGGATTATGTAAAGGAATCGATAGGTGTGACCCATGGTAGAGCAAGGAAATAATCTGATTATTATCATACGATTGTGACACAATTTGTATAAGTGTACCCAACATGTCACGTTTAGCAAATAAGTAAAAAGGAAAATAAGCAAAAACAGATATACTGATCCTTACGAGGCTGCTTGTAAATATGATTGCAAAAAAGCAGATACACACATAATGATATGGAGTAAAATAAGTCCACTAACGTAATTATCACCATATAAGGCATTGTTCTTTTTTTTCTTCTGTGTTAGACACATTATACTTGCGTGACCCGCCATCGAATGCTGTCATATTTGATAACTTGCATCTACTATTGGCCTATATATAACCTGTTTAAAATCCATATTATCATTTGGTGTCACATAAGTCGTGGGGAAAAATATGCTATAATTAATGATATAGTATAGATTTTCGCCTACACTTCTTCAGAAAGCTACCTTACATTTGTTATTTTTTAAAATGTATTATTTATTTAAACTAATACAGCATTGTCTTTTCTGTTATATGCTGTGCACTATCGGACAACTAATAATATATTCTCATGCAATTGACAACACTGATAGTCATTGGTCGACCATCACTCTCTAACCACGGAAACACAAACTACGTCAATTAAGCATTACGCTTGGCATAATTGGTAATCACACACACACACACATACACTCAGAATATTGTGTGCCTCAATAAGCATTATCGGAGTGAATACGCTTCTTATAGATAATTATTGTTGGTTGTAACATGGAACACTTAGCAAAGCCATTATTTAGCAACAGTACTAAATGTATGCTACGCAATTGAGATACATATATATAAGTATATATTGCATGACACCTCATGTAATAGTGGGTGGACATAACAATAGCCATTATGTGTGTTTGAGTATGCGTGCGTTTGTGCATGCCTGCTTGTTTGCATATGCTTGTGGCGTGTTATAGTGTAGTAATTATAGTTCAGAAATATATACATATAACTTATGTTGTAAGAACAGAAATATATATTTATTTGAATATAGTATTTATTCAAGTTCCAAATCAAATTACCACAGTAATTCTTTGTATTTTAAGTAGTATAACTATAATAATGGTTTCCAATGCAAGTCACGAGGATATATTGTCTCCCGGCATACCAACAGTTATATTCTGCACATTTTTCTAATCAAAACAACTACACAGGAAGCACATCAAGCACCTGTTATTTTTGTATGTATAGGGCTTCTAATATTGGGAGTCGTCTGGGATCACTTTCTCTATCAACTATGGTGGTGTGTTTATTTAAATCATTACGTGTGAGGGGGGGGGGGGGTCAGGTAGTGATCTTTTATGGCTCCTGCCTGAAGGTGAAGGGTTAGCCGTCGGGATAGACGAGTCTTCGTCATACCAATGTATGATTGAGGTCCACAGTCCTCAAAATTACAGGTAAATCGGTATATGGTGAGTTATCTGCTCAACAGGTGGCGTTGTGTGTGTGTAAGTGTGAGAGTCCGAGTGTAGGGGGTGAGACAGTGAAGCACGGGAACGAGGTGGCTTCAGAGATTGGGTCGTTTCGGGCCATGAGTGAGCACCGTGCCTCATGTGAAGGCAAGATGGCAGGTGCTCGTTGTACGCTACGTGCTTCACATGTCTCACTCCCTAGACTGGAACAAGACCTCACGGGCTTCACTGTTCATTGTAAAGCGGTGAATGTTAAGGCTCTCAGCCTATGCCCGAGAGGAAGTAAATTGGAATATAGAAAAAAAAAAAAAAAAAAAAATTACATGATCGTCAGTCATCGGGCTTTTTGTTTTGGTGGGAGCAGGTCTGTTGCGGAGAACAAGGTTGGAGGTCTTAGGGGATTTGTAATATATTATTAATTTAATTTTGTTTTCAGGGTTGGTGGGGAGGACGTGTTTAGATATTATTTCTTTTATGACTGCCTCGTCGGTTTTGTGGTCGGAGGATGTAATTTCGGTAGAATATCTTGATTTCATTAAGGGGGTCAATGTTGGGGGGCTTTTGGGTGTACCACTTTTCAAGGTGGTGGTTGATGGTGCTGGAGACGTCTGAATAGGAATATCCGTTGTTTACTAGGACTTGCGATAATCTCATCAGTTCCTGGTGGGTGTCGGCCCAAGTAGAGCAGTGTGTGAGGGCTCTCCTGACGTAGGCGGGGATAGAGGATAGGAGATAACGACGAGGGCAAATAAAAAAAAAAATATATATATATACAGTATATATTGTTACGATGTTCCACCATCGTGAGTTTAATTTAGTTAATTTATGTTAATAACTTACTATAAGCATTGGTCATATATTCACATGGTGAATATATCATACCGTCTGGCGGTAATTCCAATAGTGCGTGAAGCAGTGATCAACCCTGCTTCATATTATACGTCAATATAATCCGTATATTATCGCCTGATTTGAATTCATATTGTTTCGTTCATATTATTTCGTTAAATGACGTAGCCTCTTTTGATTTTCCCATTTTCTGAACAGTGGCGAATCCTCTCCTGCCCCTCCGCGTTCCCGCCCGAGGTGGAGGTTCGGTGCTGAGGGATGGGGACAGTTCCAACGTGGCCTCCACTTGGATCCTCCCTCTCTCGCGGAGTCGGTGGGCTCGGGTGCTGAGGCCATTTCAAGGGCGTTAACTGCTGCGGCCGGTGGGGCCTTTCGGATGACGGGCCGGCCCCCTACGGACAGGCCCACTGTTCCTTGGTGGACCGAGGAATGTGCGGTCGCGGTCCGGGTTCGTCATCGGGCTTGGTCTGTCTGGCGCCGTCATCCCTGTGTGGAGTTCAAGCGGGAGGCACGGAGGGTGGATGCCCGGTGCAAACGCACTCTCTTGAAGGCGAAGCGTGGGTCTTGGGCTGCCTTCTGTCCTACGTTGAGGTTTGCCAGCTCCAGCACGAGGGCGTGGCGTTTTGTTAGGCAGATGAATGGCCAGAGGGTGGACACTTCTTTCCCTCTTACTGTTGGCGGTCGGCTAGTCGGCGATGCGCAGGAGCAGGCGGATTGTTTGGCAGATCACTATCGGGTGCTGTTTGAGGCCCCACCGCAACTACCGGATGTGGATCGGCTGGAGTCAGTAATTTCGTACCCTCTTGAATCTCCTGATCCTGACGGCCTTGCCGATCCGCTGACCGCCCATGAATTGCACCGCACTTTGGACTCACTCCCCAAGGGTAAGGCTGTGGGTCACGATGATGTGGCGTATGAGATGCTTGCCCATCTGCCGCGGGAGGGGTTTGATGTGTTGCTGGACTTCTATAACAGGAGCTGGTCTACTGGTACATATCCGGCTCTGTGGAAGTCGGCCCTCCTCCTTCCGTTCCCTAAACCGGGTAAGGATCCCTCTTTACCATCTTCACGTAGGCCCATCTGCTTGATGTCGGTGGTGGGTAAGGTGATGGAGAAGATGGTTTCACAGAGGCTCACTTGGTGGCTGGAGACTAAGGCACTCCTTCCTGATGTTCTTCATGGTTTCCGCCCGGCTAGGGGCACCGTGGATGTGCTCCTCCAGCTGGAATATCGCATCCAGGATGCATATCGGAACAAGAAGGTGCTCCTCGTGGCGTTCATCGATGTTGCGAGTGCCTTTGATTCGGTTTCCCATGCCGGGGTCCTATACAAATTGGGTATGCTTGGTGTTCGTGGGAAGGTTTTATCGTGGCTCTGCAGCTACTTGCTTGAGAGGTCCCTTTCAGTGGCGGTCGGTACCTCTACGTCGCGGCCTTTCCCTGTCCGCCGTGGGGTGATTCAGGGGTCGATCTTGGGTCCACTGTTCCTGAATGCCATGTTGTCTGATGTCCCTCGGTCCCGTAATGCTACGACGATGGTGTATGCCGACGATCTTGCCATCGTCTGCTCAGCGGACACGCTCTTACAGGCCCAGACTGCTCTGCAATTGGCGGTTGATGAGCTCTGTGAGTGGGCGAGGGACTGGGGCCTACGACTCAATGCCCAAAAGAGCGCTCTCATGTGCTTCACGTTGAAGACTAAACTCCCGGGTCTGCCTACGATTACGTTGGGGGATGAGCCTCTCACATATCGTACGTCACACACCTTCTTAGGTCTGCGTTGGGATGGGCCGGTATTGACTTGGAGGAATCATGTGGACTACCTGCGATCGTCTTTCATCAAGAGTAAGGTGGCTTATGGTAGTGCAGTGTATGGCTCGGCTTCGTCGTCAGTTCTTAGCCGCTTGGACCCTGTTCATAACACGGCCCTCAGGGTGGCGTTGGGGGCTTTTTGTTCCTCCCCTACCGTGTCCCTCCTAGCGGAAAGTGGGACGTTGCCTCTGTCCTGCTCTCGGGTGTTGACGGATTGTAGGTGGGCGGGGCGAGTTGCTACTCTTCCTGGGCATCACCCGTTGTCGGGCCTGCATGCTTCGTCAGGGGTCTCCAGGAATGCACCATCGTGGCCTGTGAAACGGCGTCAGCCTTTCCTGGTGAGGAGCCTCCTCCACTATCGGCAGATAGCTGTGGACCCTCCCTCTCCCTCCCCGACCCCCTCTGTGTCTCCGGTCCCGCCGTGGGTTGATCTCACTCCTCGCATCCGGGTTACCTTCCATGAAGGTTACCGGACGTCGACGGATGCTGGACTTGCCCGGGCCTATTTTGCTGAGCTGGTGGGGTCGTGTTATCAGGGGCACTTCGGTGTCTTCACGGATGGTTCCTGCGTTCCTCCGGCCTCCTCGTCCGCGGCTGTCTACTACGAGGACCTCTCCCTCTGCCAGACCTGGAGGTTGTCTGGGCACCATCCCATCATAGCGGCGGAACTGTTTGCCATTCTTCGAGCCCTGGAGTTTGTGCGGTGTCATATTCGGCCTCAACGGGTCGTCTTGTACTCGGATTCCCAGGCCTCCCTCCATCTGCTCCTTGCGGCCCGCCCGGCTACATATCCTCATCTTGTCTTCGCCATCCAGGAGTTGCTGGTTCACTTTTTAGGTCACCCGTGGGAAGTGGTCCTCCAGTGGGTTCCTGCGCACTCGGGCATTCGTGGCAACACGGTGGCTGATGCTGCGGCGAAGCTGGCGCACACTTCGGTAGAGGTTGAGTCGGTTGACATGGATGCGAGGACACATGCCCGGGTTATCGGGCGGGCTAGTCGCGGACTTTGGGACAGGGAGCTACGGGTGCTGTTGCTACAGACGACCATGGGGAGATACCGGTGGGATTCGTGCCCCCAGCCTTGGAGTCGACACCCCCTGCGGAAACTCGATGTCTCGCTGGCCAGGCTGCGTATTGGACACACTGCGCTGTCAGCTCACCTGTTCCGACTCCGCATGATACGGTGCCCGGACTGTCGCTGGTGTGGACAGCCCGAAACCCCTGAGCATCTGGTGGAGGTGTGTCCGCGGTTCTATAGTCACAGGGTCAAACTTAGGGACTCGGTTCGCCGTTTGTCGTCTCGGGGGTTCAGCTTAGGGCTATTGTTAGGCCACGGTGTCCGGGATGCGGATGTGTGTTCTCAGCTCTCTCGTGCCTTATGTGTCTTCCTCTTGGCGACACATGTTGCCGACATAGTATAGGGTCCCACTGACGGTTAGTCTTCTAGGGCCAAGCAGGTGGCATCCACCCGAAGGCCCTTTAATAATAACAACAACAACAACAGTGGCGAAATTATGTAACCCATTTTATTATTTTTGGGTTTTTCCGGTATATTAATGTAGTACGCATATTATATGCGATGTATGAGCATGTTTTATTTAGTTGTTTAGTCCTATGTGGTCATACTTGCATTATTTAAGTAAGACTTACATTATGCATAAGGAACCATCTGCCAACAAATTTACTTGCTAATATAGGAACTTATATAACAATAAATAAATACAAATATATACCCAAATAGATCTATGGTAACATTTTGAAAATGTAAACGCAGTTTTTCTGTAGCGAATTTCTCAAGTCGGCGCTAGGCTCACGACACGTTGTGACGTTCGTGTCATAGCATAACTCATGAGTCTTGTATTGTGTACTGTACATGTGAATGTGACGTGATATAGTCAGTGTAATACTGTCTGTTGCAATGTTGCAATTACATACTCACATAAATATATTTCATTTTAGGGTTTGCAAACGTTTTTGACCGATAAACTTTTGTTACCAGCGAATGCACATTAGCTGATTAGCTGACTTACAGATAGCGGCAGTAAATTTATTAGAAGCTAATCGGTCCGCCAACGATTTTCAAAGTTAGCTTAAAAGCTAACCAGCTAACGAAATATTTAGCTTCGCTATTAGCTGATTAGCGGAAATCGTGCCCACCACTGTATATATATATATATATAATGTGTAATTTTTCTTAGGCTTTATGAAATTATTGTAATTCACTATGATACTAGTGTTTTCTTACAAGTGTGTGATCTGTTATTTTTAGATTTGCCTGATGATGGAGTAAGTGTGTCTCCGAAACGTTGCAGTATATATAGACAAGATGAACGTGCTCTTCTATCACGCCCTGGTGTTTCTCTTCATTATTCGCCTCCGCTTTCCACGGACAAGATCAATAGCTGATATATACAGTATATATATTGTACAGATGACCTCCGCATGTATGTTCTAAATTAACAATATATTTATTACAAATTGTTTAATTGCGAAGCACAATTTCCGTAATGAAAATATGAACGATACAAATGAACAATACTATAAATGACCCAACAATACTTCCCCCTTCCTCGTATCACTTCTTGTAATCAGACAGACTCCGGTGGAAAAGCCCACGGAAGTTTATATACACAAAATGGAAAAAAAAATATATTGTGACCCCGATTGCATCTCCTATTAACAAGTCCAACCGGAATCCAATTACACATTTCTTAATTTAACTGCGAGCCTGTTTTTCGTTTATGTTTTATTTTGGACTGGTGAGTGCTAAGCGAAGCCTTTCTCTCACTTGTTCATCTGCATTAAATATTTGGTGCTTTAGCCACTGAGCATGTATTGGGAAATATTATCATAGTAAAGGATAAGGACGAAAATAAGGTGTAGATGGTGATTAATGTGTCTTAAAGGGATTTTTTTTTACTTAGTTTTATGTATTTATACATTAATGGTTTGTGCCATTTAGGTGTTGAATGTTTCCTGGCGAGCAATTTTGAAGCTTGTAATTTAGAGGAACGGGTCGAAAAAAAAAAAAAATTACCGGAAAACGTACCAATTTATCTCGAAAGAGGGGAGTCATTATTTTGTTTTTATTTTCTTTATAAGTGTGATAGAGGTCATGAAACGAAGGAAAATTAAAATCTATCTCTCTATCTATTGCATGACGCCGTGATCCCCTAAGGGTTGACCACGAACGAAACGCCGCCATGCACCTCTGTCCCCAGTCAGTCGACGCCCCTCCTCCCAACCAGCACCGCCTTCATCCATATACTTCTTCACTTCATCCTTCCACCTCTCTCTCGGTTTACGTCTCCCTCTCTGTCCTTCTCCCTCGCTCTCGTACACCCTCTTAGTCCTTCTTTCGCTTCCCATATGTTCCGTATGGTCGAATCATCTCAAGGTGTTCCTTTTCACACTTTCCAGCACATCTACCTCCACATCACACCTCCCTCTTACCTCCTCATACGTCTGTCTATCCCTCCATGTAACTCCGCACGTACTTCTCAAGTAACTCATTTTGCACTCTTTGGCAATCTCTCCACCAACATCCATGCTTCACTTCCGTAAGTCAGTGTCGGGATTACCACACTGTCATGCAAGGACTTCTTCACTTCCATGCTGACCACCCTATTTCTTGTTACTGATTTCAGCCATCCTACAACCCTCTTCCCCTGTTGCACCCTCTCTCACACTTCTTCATCCATAGTCCCATCTTTACTCAACACACTGCCCAGACACTTAAATGAGCTAACAATCTCCATAGCCTGACCGTTCAACTTCACCTCACACTCTGTGGCTTCACCCCTTTCGAAGACCATAACCTTCGTCTTCCCCACATATACCTTCAGATTCCGTTTTTCACTCACTGTTCCAAACATATTTACCAGACCCTGCAACTCCCATTCATTATCGTTCATCAGAACTGTATCATCAGCAAACAGCAGTACAGGTAGCTTCCACTCGTTTCCCTCCCTTATCAGCGATACACCAACATCCACTGCTCTTCCTTGTATTTCTTTCATGACTCCATCCATATATTATACAGTAAACAACCACGGGGACATCACACACCCCTGTTTCAACCCAACATTAAGATCAAAGAACTTGCTCTGCTCATTCTCCATACGTACTGCCGCCTTTGCACCCTCATACAATTCATACATGTTCTTCACTGCTTTCAGCAACTTGCCATCTACTCCGTATATTCTAAGTACTTTCCACATACCGTTTCTATCCACTCTGTCATAGGCCTTCTCCAAGTCCATAAAGGCAGCATACAGCTTTTGTTGCTTCTCCAGATATTTCTACACAACACATTTCAGGGTAAAAATCTGATCTACATATCCTCTACCCTTCCTAAACCCGCCCTGCTCGTTGCTTATCCATTTCTCCGTTCTCACTCTCACTCTCTCAATCACTACCCTACTGTACACTTTCCCTACTACGCTTAGAAGACATACAGTATTCCTTGGTGGTTACCACACACTCCTCTTTCCCCTTTACCCTTATATAGGGGGACTAGTATGTTTGTTTTCCAGTCATTAGGTGATAATAATAATAATAATTAAAGTTGCAAGCAACGTTGTCCAGGGTTCGAACGGTTTTGCAAGCAGGGTATTGTGTTGGATACAAAAGCTGTGTCACAGATATCAAAAGATCATTTAACTTATCGGGCATGGAGAAACGACAGAAGGAACAGATTGTGCAAACAAACAAGAGAGAGAGAGAGGGAGAGATTGGCTGTATAAGGGATCTGCCTCTATTCGTTTAGTAACAGAGTTGTAGATATGTGGAATAGGCTACCGAGTGCTATAATGGGATCAAGAACAATAGAGCTTCAGCTTGAAATTAGATAGAACGAGATGGGTTGGGTGTGAAAGGGATCTGCCATATGTAGGTCAACCGGCTGTCTGCAGACTCCCATTTTCTTATTTTTTTATGTTTTCATTAGTGAGGGAGAAAGAGAGTATGGCAAGAGAGAATAGGATGTCGTAAACGTAAGGAAGATAGCGATAAATATGAGAGAGAGAGAGAGAGCTAGAGAGCGCAGGACGGGTTGGGTGTGAAAGGGATCTGACATGTGTGGGCCAATCGGCTCTCTGCAGACTCCAATTTTCTTATGTTCTCATTTGTGAGAGAGGGAGAGAGACTAGGATGTCATAAATGTAAGGAAGACAGAGATAAATGAGAGAGAGTTTTTATGAGAGGGGTTGGGTGTGAAATGGATCTGTCTTGAGTGGGCCAATTGGATCTCTACAGACTCCCATTTACTTATGTTCCTATTTCTTACAATTTTGTTTTGGTTGCAGGTATATGATAACATAGGTGTATAGTAAGTAGAGTAAATAACAGGTAACGTTTATGAGATGGATTGGGTGTGAAAGGGATCTGCCTTTTGAGGGCCACTTGGCTCTCTGCAGGCTCCCATTTTATTTTTATTTATTTATTTATTTTTTTCTATATTCCAACTACTCCCTCTCGGGCATAGGCTGAGAGCCTTTACACTACACCGCTGAACACGGTGAGGCCCTTGAGGTCTTGTTCCAGTCTAGGGAGTGAGACATGCGAAGCACTCCGGCTCGAAGCAACTCTATCTCTGAAACCGCTTCGCCTCTGCACTTCACCGTCTCATCCCCCACACTCGGACCCTCACTCTCAGAACGCCACCTATTGAGCAATTAACTCACCAGCCATTGCCCCCTTGTAACATATTTTGAATATGGGAATATTCATACAATGCTATTTAATCAGGGAACAATGAGGGTATTTGTTTGGTATTTCGGTGTGCTGTGGTAATGAACTGAAACTAGGTACAGCACAAACTCCATCCCAATAATATCTTCCCATTGACATATTGGGATACGAACCCGGGTCCATTGGATTACCAGTCCAGTGGCAAGACCACTCTGCCACACCCCATCTTGGTTGCATGTGTAAGGGATCTGCCTCATTTGTACCGGTGTGCAAACAAACAAGAGCGAGAGAGAAAGAGATTGGCTGTGCAAGGGATCTGCCTCTATTCGCTTGGTAAAAGAGTTGTAGATATGTGGAATAGGCTACCGAGTGCTGTAGTGGGATCAATAACAATAGAGCTTCAACATAAAATTTGATAGGACGAGATACGTTGGGTGTGAAAGGGATCTGCCATGTGTGGGCCAATCGGCTCTCTGCAAACTCCCATTTTCATCTTGGTAGCCTGTGTAAGGGATCTGCCTCATTTGTACCAGTGTGCAAATAAGAGAGAGAGAGATTGGCTGTGTAAGGGATCTGCCTCTCTCGTAACAGAGTCGTAGATATGTGAAATAGGTTACCTAGTGCTTTAGTGGGATCAGGAACAATTGAGATTTTTAAGATAAAATTAGATAGTCATATGGACGAAAGTCATTGATTGATTATGTATGTGTGGATGAACGAATGAAGAAATCTGTGATGGATGCTAGGGTGTATAGGGGTATTGGAGGGGGTCTGTCTGATCATTATGTAGTGGTAGCTAATGTTAGGATACAAAAGAAGTGGGTGAGGAGAGCTGGAGGGAGGCGAGAGGAGGGTGGAATGGTGAGCAGGGTGGAGAGGTTGCAGGAGGAGGAAGTCAGGGAGGTGTACAGGTTAGCAGTGGAAAGACGACTAGGTGGGTTCGACCTGGAAGTTATGGAGGAAGTGGAGGAGATGAGCAAGATGTTTAACCCTCGTCTAGCGGGGGGATTTTGGGCTATTTTGGGCATATTCAGGCCCTCCTGAATGATCAATCAAGTATCTGCATGAAAAGAAATGTATTCAGCCAAAAAAATAGGCGCTACAAGCTTCAAAATGAGACCAGAACGAGCTACGTAGCACTCGTCGTTTTGATGCAGTGGTACCACCAACATGGGAGTTTAGCAAATAGCGGCATATTTTTTCCAGCTACGCTCACTACTGGCTACACTGCCGGCCTCTCGAGAACAGAGGGAGCGTGAGTCAGTGGGCGGCGGTAAGCCCTGGGTGTTGGCCGTGTGGCCTGCTGCGCTCCCGGATATTTTCACTCGATTTTAACCCTTTAAAAGCCTTAATAATGCTCCTAACTTGCTGCTTCTTAGATAGAGACTTAAGTCGGGTCCCGCTCTTTAAGTGTTAAGGATGAGATCTGTGCAGCATGTGAGGAGGTGTGTGGAGTGAGGAGAAGAGGGAGGGGAGTGAAAGGTACAGCATGGTGGACAGATGAGGTAAGAATAGCTGTGGAAGAAAAGAAGAAAGCATATAGAGAGGCCATGGTTGGGTAGTAGAGGGAATGAAGATTTCGAGAGACAGAAACGAGCGAGGTACGTGGAGAGTAAGAGGGTGGTGAAGAGAGTAGTGAAGGAAAGTAAGAGAAGAGTAGACGAGGAATTTGGAAGGAATCTGAGTGTAAAATGGAGGGAGAGTAAGAAACTGTTCTGGCAAGAAGTCAAGAAAGTTAGGGAAGGTAGCAAGGGAAACAGTAAGGATGTGAAAGATAAGAATGGGAGAATGCTAGCCGAGAAGCAAGAGAGAGTCGAAAGATGGAGGGAGTACTTCAATGAGTTGCTAAATGTAAGGAATGAAGAGCCAGCAAACATAGCTGGATATGGTATGGGAGGGAGAAGAAGAGAAGTAGTGGAGGAGGAGGTGGGGATCAGGAGGTCAGAAGTGTGGGAAGCCATGAAAAGAGTGAACTTGGGGAAAGCACCAGGAACAGATGGAGTGTGTGGGGAAATGTTGAGGTGTGGTGGTGAGAGAGTGATCGAATGGGTATGGAAAATGTGCAAACTAGCATGGGAGAAGGGGAGTGCACCTGATGACTGGAAGACTGGCATAATAGTCCCCCTATATAAGGGCAAAAGGGAAAGAGGAGTGTGTGGTAACCACCGAGGAATATGTCTTCTAAGCGTAGTAGGGAAGGTATACAGTAGGGTAGTGATTGAGAGAGAGAGTGAGAACGGAGAAATGGATAGGCGACGAGCAGGGAGGTTTTAGGAAGGGAAGAGGATGTGTAGATCAGATTTTTACCCTGAATTGTGTTGTGGAGAAATATCTGGAGAAGAAACAAAAGGTGTATGTTGCCTTTATGGACTTGGAGAAGGCCTTTGACAGAGTGGATAGAGAAGGTTTGTGGAAAGTACTTAGAATATACGGAGTAGATGGCAAGTTGCTGAAAGCAGTGAAGAGCATGTATGAGGGTGCAAAGGCAGCAGTACGTGTGGAGAGTGAGCAGAGCGAGTTCTTTGACCTGAATGTTGGTTTGAAACAGGGGTGTGTGATGTCCCTGTGGTTGTTTACTGTATATATGGATGGAGTCATGAAAGAAATACTATCAAGAGCAGTGGATGTTGGTGTATCGCTGAAAAGGGAGGGAATTGAGTGGAAGCTACCTATACTGCTGTTTTCAGATGATACAATTCTGATGAGTGAAAATGAATGGGAGTTGCAGGGTCTGGTAAATGAGTTTGGAACAGTGTGCGAAAAACGGAATTTGAAGGTAAATGCGGGGAAGAGCAAGGTTATGGTCTTCGAAAGGGGTGAAGTCACAGAGTGTGAGGTGAAGCTGAACGGTCAGGCTATGGAGATCGTCAACTCTTTTAAGTATTTGGGCAGTGTGTTGAGTAAAGATGGGACTATGGATGAAGAAGTGCGGGAGTGGGCACAACAGGGGAAGAGGGTTGTAGGAACGCTAAAATCAGTAACAAGAAATAGGGTGGTCAGTATGGAAGTGAAGAAGTCCTTGCATGACAGTGTGGTAATCCCGACACTGACTTACGGAAGCGAAGCATGGACGTTGGTTGAGAGACTCAGACCAAGAGTGAGAGCAGTGGAAATGAATTACTTAAGAAGTGCGTGCGGAGTTACATGGAGGGATAGACAGACTAATGAGGAAGTACGAAGGAGGTGTGGTGTGGAGGTAGATGTGCTGGAAAGTGTGAAAAGGAACAACTTGAGATGGTTCGGCCATATGGAACGTATGGAAAGTGAGAGAATGACTAAGAGGGTGTACGAGAGCGAGGGGGAGGGACATAGAGGGAGAAGTAGACCGAATGAGAGGTGGAAGGGTGGAGTGAGGAAGTACATGAACGAAGGCGGTGGTGGTTGGGGGGAGGGGCGTCGACTGACTGGGGACAGAGGTGCATGGGGGCGGTTCGTTCGTGGCCACCCCTTCGGGGATCACGTCGTCAGGCAATAGATAGATAGATAGATGGACGCAATGGGTTGGATGTGAAAGGGATCTGCCTTTTGTGGGCCACTTGTCTCTCTGCAGATTCCCATGTTCATCTTAGTTGCATGTGTAAGGGATCTGCCTCATTTGTACCGGTGTGCAAACAAACGATCAGCGACAGAGAGAGACTGGGTGTGTAAGGGTTCTGCCTCTATTCGTTTAGTAAGAGTTGTAGATATGTGGAATAGGCTACCGAAATTGGCTCTCTGCTGACTCCCTTTTTCTTACGTTCCTATTTCTTACAATTATATCTTGGTTGCAGGTAGGCCTATATGATAACATTGGTGTATAGTAAGTAGTGTAAGTAACATATGTGTATGAGATGGGTTGGGTGTGAAAGGGATCTGCCTTGTGTGGCCCACTGGCTCTCTACAGGCTCCCATTTTCATCTTGGTTGCATGTGTAAGGGATCTGCCTAATTTGCATACTGGTGTGCAAATGAGAGAGAGAGAGAGATTGGCTGTGTATGGGATCTGCCTCTTGTAACAGAGTTGTAGATATGTGAAATAGGCTACCGAGTACTATATAGTGGTATCAAGAACAATAGAAAGCTTTAAGATAAAATCAGATAGGGATATGGATGAGATGGGTTGGGTGTGAAAGGGTTCTGCCTTGTGTGGGCCACTTGTCTCTCTGCAGGCTCCCATTTTCATCTTGGTTACATGTGTAATGGATCTGCCTCATTTGTACCGGTGTGCAAACAAACATGAGCGAGAGAGAGATTGGCTGTGCAAGGGATTTGCCTCTATTTGTTTGGTATATATCAAGAGTTGTAGATATGTGGAATAGGCTACCGAGTGGGATCAAGAACAATAAATTGGTTGATTAGGGTTGGGTGGTTGATGAGTTGGGTGGTTGATTTGGGTTGAGTGGTTGATTTTGATTGAGTGGTTGATTTTGATTGAATGGTTGATTTTACTTGGGTTGATTGGTTTGTTTGGGTTGAGTGGTTGATTTGGGTTGAGTGGTTGATCTGTTGATTTGGGTTGAGTGGTAGATTTGTGTTGATAATTTTATTTGGGTTGATTGGTTGATTTGGGTTTGTGGTTGATTTTGGCTGAGAGGTTGATTGGTTGATTTGAGTTGAGTTGTTGAATTAGCTTGCGAAGTTGATTTTTGTTGATTGGTTGATTTGGGTTGAGTTGTTGATTTGGGTTGATTGGTTGATTTGGGTAGAGTTGTTGATTGGGACTGGCCTTAAGGAGAGTGGTGTTTTTGGTAGTGGCCGTTTATGAGTGTGGCAATTTTTGTTGTGGCCGTCATGAAGTGTTCCCTTTGTATTTCAACCTTGTACTACAAGCCCCAACATTACTTGGATTGTTGTTTTTGAAGGTATAATTGCCTATGTGTAGGCTTACTTCCCCCACCACTCTAGTACAGTATATATGTTGTTGCTGAAACTATAATTGTTTACTTGATTATAATACAAGCCCCAACATACCATTGAATGACGTTGCTGCATGTGAAATGGCGAAAGTGAGATACGGTATCATACAATACTGCAGGACGAGAGAGAGAGAGAGAGAGAGAGAGAGAGAGAGAGAGAGAGAAGTTTCGTTCTAATTCATTCATATCATACGTTATATTATTATCATGAATGTGTAAATTGGACTGTTATAATCACATTGATTGTGATGCTTTACCTAAGCATACTGTAGACCAAATATTGAATGATCATAACACTTTAAAATATATGCAGATAAAATATAGGCCTATAGGCTAATAGGCCTACAGTTCACACATATAATCTTATATAATTTGACAAATGGCGATCCCATCTGACACCCACACCCACACCCACCACTGTAGACCATCACACACCCACACCCACACCCACCACTGTAGACCATCACACACCCACACCCACCACTGTAGACCATCACACACCCACACCCACCACTGTAGACCATCACACACACACACCCACACCCACCACTGTAGACCATCACACACACACACCCACACCCACCACTGTAGACCATCACACACACACACCCACACCCACCACTGTAGACCATCACACACACACCCACACCCACCACTGTAGACCATCACACACACACACACACCCACCACTGTAGACCATCACACACACACACCCACACCCACCACTGTAGACCATCACACACACACACCCACACCCACCACTGTAGACCATCACACACACACAGCCACACCCACCACTGTAGACCATCACACACACACACCCACACCCACCACTGTAGACCATCACACACACACACACACCCACCACTGTAGACCATCACACACACACACCCACACCCACCACTGTAGACCATCACACACACACAGCCACACTAAAACAAACACACACACGCCTATCTAGCGACAATTACTTAAGCTGCATTTTGTGTCACCCCAAAGTCTGATAACCCACTCTCATGATAGTGGGGTGGCACAACATGAACAAGGGGGGATCCAGACTTTTAAATATATACATTATATGGACAACCTTTCCTGACTATTTTTAAGAATGAAAGTAAATATTCATTGCAGAATAATTACTACAAAGCAAATAAAGACAAAATAAAAGCGAAATAGCGTAATATACCAAATATCATGAGGTAAGTCAGGGACTGGAATAATCGACAACAGAACATATCGGCAATAAATTTGAATATATACAATTTAAGATGTGTTGTGACATTACATATTAGGTGAAATTATACAACATATATATTTGTTTAATAGTAGAGCAAGAAATATTCGCATACATAGACATTTCAATAATTCTGAGGAGGAGTGACAGATTAATTACCGTGACGAACACTGATTTTCTGAACTTGACTCTTGGTCAAGGGCACGAGGCTAGATCCCCCCCCCCCCCCCACACTCGATATCTCTAAGTTCCTACTGGCCCTCACGCAGCCGTGGTGCTTTGCGCGGTCGAACCTATATTTCACAAATGTTATGATATTTATATATATGCGTGTACTGTTACTTAGTAATATTGTATTGTGTAGCCTAATCAACCCAAATGATATAAATTTAAGAAAGAATACACCGAAATATAATCGTGATTAGGCGCGAATTGAGTGGTACCGCGGCTGCGGCCATGTCCTTCAATGTGTATAAACAACGGGCTTTACATATCAAGATCAATATTTGATCCATCATTTCGATATTATTTTGATCTAGTTGAATTTGTTAAAAATTGTGATGACTATTCCTATAATATAATCGCTTACTTTGGGGTATTATATATAATAACTCCGGTAGGTTATCGGCCTTCTATAGGATTATGACGCTTCTTTTGGACATTCTGAGGTTATAGCTAGGTACATATATAATTATGACATCCAAATCGATTATTTATATATGGATATATACAAAAAGTCTTAAAACTGTTATCAAGCTCCGAAAGTCTGAATCGGGTTGAGTTTCGACCCTGTGGAAGAGCAGGGTTGAGTTGGCTTGATATTGGACTCCCTTTTATGGCATTTGGGTGTGAAATACGACACCATTTCCAGTCTATCGGAGATAATAATGGTAAAGGAAAATGCGGCTAATGTATTAACATCCTGGACTGTGGCTGGACAGACAGCAATATAGCCTACCACTAAATCATACACATATCACCACAAAACAGATAGGAAAATATTATATTAATTACCTTGGTATTTGAAATTATGCAAATGAGTAAAAGCCATTATAATAATATGATAATGGAATTTTTCGTAACTGGCAAAGTTGTCAACATTTTCGGAATTTTCGGAACATAATATTTATCCTGTTAATATATCTATCTATCACTATTTAAATTTAATACAACCATAAACAGTGCTATTACATATTATTTGAACATGATAAACCATCGTCTAGGCCTATATATTATGTAATCGTACAGATAAAGCTTATCTTATTAAACTCAGAGACTCGGACAGAATCCTCATTCGTTCGAAGTAGGCTAGGGCTATATTAAAATATGATGTATTGATTTGATCTCTGTGATAGAAACCTATATATATTTAATGAAAATACGTAATTGAACCTGTGCCGCTTCCCGAGTTTGTTTTTTTGTTTGTTAGCAGCTTGTGGCCTGAGCTGCTAAAATTCTGAGCAAACTGCACATATAGGCTAGGCCTAGCCTAAATACCAAGAAGAAAATTCGGGAAACAATATTTCATTTTGAAATTCGAATATCAATAATCGAGCTGTTGTCAGCAGAATGTACAGAAAATTAAGAGGAAAGAAACAAATTTGGGGTCCTTGGGGACATAAGGTGGGAGGAAATAAAACAGGAGGGGTAAGGGCATTATTGGCAGTCCTATTAGGCAAGGCCTAGGCTACATAGTATTTGAACATTATATAATTATGACCATAGACGGTCGCGACTTCGTTCCTTTAAATCATCATCCATACCAATCACGAAAAATATAGGCCTAGGCCTAATAGGACTAGAAAACAAATTATTAATGGCGACGTTCAGTTGGTGCAAAATATTGTGTTCTTTTTTCATGCACAAAACTTATTTTCCGGAAATTAAAACCTAGGCAATATGAATAGGTTAGCCTTTAGGCTAGGCCTATCTCACAATTTTTGGGATGGCTGTAGTTACCGGGTGTACAGTCGTCATGTTTACATAGGGCGATCGCCGCGGTTAACTTCGCGTCTATTTTGACGTCAATTTTTTCGGTTATTTGCCCCCTGCTGGTAATATATAAGATGATGACAATATGTCATGGGGGGGGGTGAGGGGGGGCAAAGCCCCCTCAACACATTATTGTATCCAATGGCATTCAAAATAGACAGGAACATGATTGCAAAGGTCCGCCGCCGCCGCCGCCGCCGCCGCCGTAATGTTTACATTTGTAGTTCTCCGTAGTTAAGTTCGCGTCTATTTTGACGGCGATTTTTTTTCGGTAATTTGCCCCCTGCTGGCAATAGGCCTATATATGATGATGACAATATGTCATGGGGGGGTGATGGGGGGCAAAGCACCCGCTCAACATATTATTGTATCCAAAGGCAGTCAAAATAGATGGGAACATGATGGCAAAGGTCCGACGCCAGTACACGTAGTGTAAATAATGATAGTGGTACGCCCGCTCTTAACATTCTTGCCCAATTTTTTTGCTTGGCCTAAATTTGCTGGACAATATGATTGTATAATAGGCCTAATATGTATATGTACAAATCGTACCACAGGTTTTGTGTTTTGAATTATTTTGTTTTTCTTTGTTTTCTATTAAGCCTAGTGATTTAGGCCTAGGCCTATGCCTTAAAATCAATATTTTACCATTGGTCTCGCTTTGTCAAGCCTACCGACGCTGTCGGACGAAAGCGGTTAAATTATGCCGATGAGAAGGCTAGGCTATAATGACTGATTTCAAATAAAGTTTGTGTGGTAAGTAATCTCCTCATAACATGTATTTATAAGTATTCTCCTCAAATAATATGTATTTATTGGATATATTTGGGGGGAAATTGGTACTTTATGGGTGACTGGACGAATGTGGAACAAAGTGTGGTACCGTCACTGACGGTACCACACTTTGTAGATGTGGAGATTTACAGCCAATTTGCTCTACTCCTTTTTGAGATACAGAGGTTAGAGGTCATGATTTCTCGCCTACTAACAGCGAATAGACTATAACAGTATGTGTTTTCACCGCACAAATTTTTGCATCAATTAGGCCTAGCTTACATTAGGTTTTGGCTGGCATAGGTAGGCTACTCTTAGCTTAAATAGGCCTGCCATAAGAATGATACGACATTAGGCCTAGGTCTTTGAATACAAAAATTATCGGTACGATTTTAGTTACTGGACACCTATTTGACAGGTACCGCCAACGATTTAATACATATTTGTTTTCGGTTTCCACGCATCCAACACCAAGCTACACCCTTTTCTGGTGTACGAAACACTAAAAAAGCAATGGGGACACTTTAATAATGATAATATGAGACGAAATATAAAGACAACTCTGTTGCGTTCGTGGAAGTAGCGTCGCTTTGTTTACTTTACGCTCGGAGTGACATCCCGGTCCCGCCTTGGCGGTCGACTTCAAATGGCTAAGCTTATATAACCAGTTGTTGGGTCCATTTTTTGATCAAGACTTGCGTTATAGGCCGTGGGATACAGGACAGGGTTGAGGGGTGGCTCTGGCCCCCCTTACCCCCTCGTGAATTATAATAATCGTCATATATGTGGCCAGCAGGGGGCAAGTAAAACAGCTGGCCGTCACCTCGAGCGTCCTGGGTAAACAAACCGCGACGATCCGAAGCGACGACGGACTCCCCCCGCTGCCGATTGCGCCATTTTATTCTCGTCGAAAACCACATTTAAAAAGTTATTATATCGTTTTCAATACTATTACCGGACCAGAAAAAGGTGTAGCTTGGTGTTGGATGCGTGGAAACCGAAAACAAATATGTATTAAATCCTCGGTGGTACCTGTCAAATAGGTGTCCAGTAACTAAAATTGTACCAAATTATCATCCTTTTTTAGTAGATGCCTAATGGTGGTTTAAGCACATGTTAACATGTATAGGCCTATTGCCTCAATAATTACTTTGTGTGTCATAAAGAGCTATATACAGCAGACGAATTTGTCATGGTCGCGGGTTGTGTTATCGATATTGGGTAGAATGTAGAGTTTGGGCGTACCGCCAGCCTTGCTTACACTACGTCGGACGCTTGCCAATTGCCATCATGTTCCCGTCTATTTTGACTGCCTTTGGATACAATAATATGTTGAGGGGGGGCTTTGCCCCCCTCACCTCCCTAGGAAATATTATCATCATCATATATAGGCCTATTGCCAGCAGGGGGCAATAACCAAAACAAAAAATCGCCATCAAAATAGACGCAAACTTAACCACGGCGATCGACAAATGTAAACATGACGGCGGCGGCGGTGGAGGAGTCGTCGGACGCTTACATTCATGTTCCCGTCTATTTTGAATGCCATTGGATACAATAATATGTTGAGGGGGGGCTTTGCCCACCCGCACCCTCCCATGACATATTGTCAATTTGTCATCATCATATATATTGCCAGTTGGGGCAAATAACCGAAAAATTCGCCGTAAAAATAGACGCAAAGTTGACCGCGGCGATTGCCCTATGTAAACATGACGACCGTATACCCGGAATCTACATCCATCCCTCAATATTTGTGTACCGGCACCCTATGTCCGGGTCGCCAGCGTTGAGCTGTAAAGGAGTTTTCGGATCGTACGACCGTTAGTGAATCCAGGCCTTCGCTAGCCCCTGGGCGGCTTTTAAAAAAAGCTGTTTACTGTACAGTCTAAGCTAAGTTACTGCTTAGGCTATTAGCCTAGTAATGGGCTAATGTGAGGGGGGCTTTGCCCCCACTCACCCCCCTATGACATATTGTCATCATCATATAATATATTACCAGCAGGGGGCCTTAACCAAACAAAAATCGCCGTCAAAATAGATGCGAACTTAACCACAGCGATCGACAAATGTAAACATGACGGCGGCGGCGGTGGGGGAGGCGTCGGACGCTTGCATTCATGTTCCCGTCTATTTTAAATGCCTTTGGATACCGGTACAATAATATGTTGAAGGGGGGCTTTGCCCACCCTCACCCTCCCATGACATATTGTCATCATCATATATATTGCCAGCTGGGAGCAAATAACCGACAAATTCGCCGTCAAAATAGACGCGAAGTTAACCGCGGCGATCGCCTTATGTAAACATGACGACCGTACGCCCGGATTCTATATCCATCCCTCGATATTTGTGTACCAGTACCTTATGTCCGGGTCGCCAGCGTTGAGCCGTGAGGAAGTTTTCGGATCGTGCGACCGTTAGTGAATCCAGGCCTTGGCTAGCCCCTGGGCGGCTATAAAAAAAGCTGTTTTCTGTACAGTAGCTAAGTTACTGCTTAGGCTATTAGCTTAGTATTAGGCTAATCGCCGCGGTAAGATCCTGTGTAGATGTGGAAATTTACAGCCAATTTGCTCTACCCCTTTTTGAGATACAGAGGTTAGAGGTCATGATTTCTTGCCTACTAACAGCGAATAGACTATAACAGTATGTGTTTGCACCGCACAAATTTGTGCATCAATTAGGCCTAGCTTACATTAGGTTTTGGCTGGCATAGTTAGGCTATTCTTAGCATAATTAGGCCTGCCATAAGAATGATACGACATTAGGCCTAGGAATATGAATACATAAATGATCATCCTTTTTTAGTAGATGCCTAATGGTGTTTTAAGCACATGTTAACATGTATAGGCCTATTGCCTCAATAATTACTTTGTGTGTCATAAAGAGCTATACAGCAGACGAATTTGTCATGGTCGCTGGTTGTGTTATCGATATTGGGTAGAATGTAGAGTTCGGGCGTACCGCCAGTCTTGCTTACACTACGTCGGATGCTTACCAACATGTTCCCATCTATTTTGACTGCCTTTGGATACAATAATATGTTAAAGGGGGCTGTGCCCCTTCTCACCCCCCCTATGACATATTGTCATCATCGTATATATTGCCAGCAGGGGGCAATAACCAAAACAAAAATCGCCATCAAACTAGACGCGAACTTAACCACGGCGATCGACAAATGTAAACATGACGGCGGCGGCGGTGGGGGAGGCGTCGGACGCTTGCATTCATGTTCCCGTCTATTTTGAATGCCATTGGATACAATAATATGTAGAGGGGGGGCTTTGCCCACCCTAACCCTCCTATGACATATTGTCATCATCATATATATTGCCAGCAGGGGGCAAATAACCGAAAAATTCGCCGTCAAAATAGACTCGAAGTTAACCATGGCGATCGCCCTACGTAAACATGACAACCGTACGCCTGGAATCTACATCCAACCCTCGATATTTGTGTACCGGTACCCTATGTCCGGGTCGCCAGCATTGAGCCGTAAGGGAGTTTTCGGATCGTACGACCGTTAGTGAATCCAGGCATTGGCTAGCCCCTGGGCGGCTATAAATAAAGATGTTTACTGTACAGTTTAAGCTAAGTTACTGCTTAGGCTATTAGCCTAGTATTAGGCTAATCGCCGCGGTAAGATCCTGTGTAGCGGGATGAACTGTTTTTTAGATGCCTATTTACTAAGAAGCATTGAACAATATCGTTAACCTAACTTAACCAAAACCTAAACTAACCTAATCTAATATATTAGTGGACTATTTATGAATGTAAAATGTAAAAAATATATTTTAACATTACCAAATTATTGAGATATAGCCTATGTGCAGGTCCACCCGCTACACAGGATTATACCATATATACACTGTATATATATATATATATATATATACGGTGTATATATATATATATATATATATATATATATATAATATATAATGTGTATATATATATAAATATATATATAATTATATATATATATATATATATATATATATAAATCAATATAGACCCAACCCTCTGCTATCACGAGTAATTGGTGCCCTAATTCTACTGCTATAGCGAGATTCGCCATAGCAGAACTGAAGAACTTATGGGAATAATTATAATTGGTGCAGAGGTCCATAATTTTGACCTATTTCTTGCTATTTTCACATTTTGTTTACCATATATACTTATAAATATATATTATGAGGAGATTACTTACCACACATAATATATTTGAAATCAGTCATATATAGCCTAGCCTAATTCATCGGCATAATTTCGGCGCTTTCGTCTGACACGGCGTCGGCGTCGGTAGCCTAGACCGGCGTTTGCTCTCTGTCTGTTTTGATGGTGGGAATTTATTTCCTTTATCACTACCACCAGGCCCACTGTCCCTATCACAGAATGCATTTGAGGAGAATACTTAAATACATATTATGAGGAGATTACTTACCACACATAATATATTTGAAATCAGTCATATATAGCCTAATTCATCAGCATAATTTTGGCGCTTTCATCTGACATGGTGTCGGCGTCGGTAGCCTAGACCGACGGTTGCTCTGTTTTGATGGTCCTGGGAATTTAATTCCTTCATCATTACCACCAGACCCACTATCCCTATCACTGAATGCACCAAAGGCCATAATAAATCCGCAAGATAAGAGGTTCGGGCAGAAAAAACTTGTAAACATGTAGTTTTCCAACACAATGGTTGCCAGCCTGTCCACCGATCACAGGCATTCACAGCTGCCGATGTTCTGTGACGTCATCGGGCGCCGTGTTTGAACATTCCCGTCGGTACGGAGCCGCGATAGCACCCTTTTGGTACGCGATAAGGAAATTTTAGGGTTTTTATGGTAGCCGTGATAGCACAATAACGCTATAGCGAAACCCGTGATAGCAGAGGGTTGGGTGTAAATATATAAGTAGGCTAGGCTTAGGCGACTAAGCATCCAATCCAAAATGGGACCCCTCAACCCATCATGTAGCCTATCCAATTTAACCTACCCGACAATATTTCCCTCACCTACTGTAAAAGCACGATTCACCCAATAAATGGCGGGTTTTGACACCGTATCTTCAGATTGATGGATAATGGGTAATTTTATGGAAATCATCCACTCAAACCATGCATAACAACTATCAAACACTATATTCCTTGAAGAAAAAAAACATGGTAAATAGGCAAGGCCTAAGGCCGATGTAGGCTAAGTCTTGTTGAACGTTACCGACCTTTTTATCGGTATTGGCTCAGAAAATGTTAGTAAGAGGGCTGCGGCCGGCTATGGAATGCCCCTTTGAAGCAGTCCAAGAAACAATACAATAACATTGATGCAAATATTACGTACCGTACATACACACGACCCTCCATTTGCCAGATTATTTGGGGGGGACCCGAGTCCGGGGACCGGAAAAGTCCGGGAACACAAAACAGTCCCTATAAGCGGGAACGTCCGCGAGTATCAGGGACATTATGCGGGAACGTCCTCCATTACAGTATACTGAATCGTCCGTGTACTGTATCGTCCGGAAACGTTCGCCAACTTCCACTATTGTACAGCAATACTGTATGCTGCTGAAATATCATGAGCAATAACATGGAAAAATAATATAATTAGAAATGCAATAACATTAAATAACTTTAAATAAAATTACTTTACTTACGGAAATTTGGTAGATGGTGTGTAGGCCTAGCCTAGTGTTTGCCGTGACCGTATAGTGGGACTCTGAATTATGTGTTATTCAGAGTTTTCTTAATACTACTATAGTACATGGCAATTAAAGTATGTAAAGGATCATAAGAATCACCAGTAACATTTTAAGAGCGTATTATTGAATTAGGCCTAGCCGCCTATGCCTATTTCTTTCGTTTTTTGATGCTTCGTCATGCTACTAGGTGTCTCCAGGCGGGTGCCCAACCCCGAAAGGGGTTGAAATAGGGGAGCCATCCCCCCGCCAAAGGTGGCTTTCTAGGGCCTTTCCTAGCTGATGCTGAGAGGATTGGGTACTAGTCATGTGGTGATGGGCTGGTCTATCAGAGTGAGAACTGAGCGATCTCTGCCATACCCATAGCTTACTCTGACTGTTCCTTTTACTTATGTATTTTCTAGATCTCAAGTGACGGCGTCTCTTCCATGGATTGACCTCCCAATCACCAAGATTGGAAGCCAAAGCGTCATATTTTTCCTTTGCCCCTCAACTTTCTCTTCTTCATAATTGCTGAGGGGCACAGGGCCCTGGGTGAGGCTTTGGTTTCCCAGGCGTTTCCGCGCCCTCCTTAGCTCCCCGCCATGGAGTGGCTTCGGTCACCCAGGCTTTATTATGGTAGGCAGGGAGGGTTTTGTGAGGGTGCTCGGTTATGTCCTTGGCCTTGCTCGGGGCCTTGGTGCTGTTCGGCCAGGCAGCTTGGGGAACAACAACAACTAGGTGTCTCCCGCATTACTGTCCCTCTCGTTATTCTTCTTCTCATTACCATGATAGCTACTTTGGGCCCTTATTTCCTCCCTAGTCGGGTATCTAAGCTCCTCAGTTCTCATGGCTTGCCCTATGAAGCCTTCAAAGCTGGAATAGTTTATAATTATACAGTATACACGTCGCCATTTTGCCGATTTTGGTGCCTACACCATCATCTAACCAGTTTCCTTTAAGTAAAGAAATCTTATATAAAGCTATATAATGTTATTGCATTTATAAACATAACAATCCCAAGTGGCAGTATTTTTCGTTAAAAGCCTATTCGTTTGGCTTGAAAGAATATGTGCAACATGCGCTGTGACAACAAGAAGAAGAAAGAATACCACTTGAACCAAAATCGGCAAAATGGCGATGTGTATATATAAACTATTCCAGCTTTGAAGGCTTCGTAGGGCAAGCCATGAGAACTGAGGAGCTTAGATGCCCGACTAGGGAGGAAATAATCGCCCAAAGTAGCTATCATGGTAATGAGGAGAAGAATAACGATGCGGACAATGACGAGAGGGACAGTAATGAGGCAGACACCTAGTAGCATGACGAAGCATAAAAACGAACGAATTGGCCTAGCCCTAATTCAATAATACACTCTTAAAATGTTACTGGTGAGTCTTATTATCCTTTACATATTTGAATTGCCATGTACTAGGCCTATATTAGTATTCAGAAATATGAGGAGTGCGTAAAACATGCGCGGTGCGGTAAATTCGAATGCCATACTTTTGTTAATCTTCCCGTACTTTTCCGTACATATGAACGGGCCTGTCAAATATTGTCCGGGGGTTGGTCAGTGACCGGGAAATCAGAAAACCGGCAATTGGGTGTACGGAAAATGGAGGGTCGAGTGTATCATTAAATAATTATAGGTTTCGTACCTTTGATTTTGCCACTTTGCTATTAAATTGTAATATTAGACTATAGACAATATACTTATTTATTGTATAATATAGCCGGGTAGAATGTAGAGTTCGGATGTACCGCCAGCATTGGTTACACTACGTGGAGCGGCGGCGGAAGCTTGCCATCATGTTCCCGTCTATTTTGAGTGCCGTTGGATACAATAATATATTGAAGTGGGGCTTTGTCTCCCCTCACCCTTCCATGACATATTGTCATCATCTCTCACAAATGAGAACATAAGAAAACCGAAGTCTGCAGAGAGCCGATTGGCCCACACATGTCAGATCCCTTTCACACCCAACCCCTCCCGCGCTCTCTCTCTCTCTCATATTTATAGCTATCTTCCTTATGTTTACGACATCCTATTCTCTCTTGCCATACTCTCTCTCTCCCTCACAATTGAGAACATAAAAAAATAAGAAAACGGGAGTCTGCAGAGAGCCGATTGACCTTCACATGGCAGATCCCTTTAACACCCAACCCCTCTCGTTCTATCTAATTTCAAGTTGAAGCTCTATTGTTCTTGATCCCATTATAGCACTCGGTAGCATATTCCACATATCTACAACTCTGTTGCTAAACAAATAGAGGCATATCCCTTACACAGCCAATCTCTCCCTCTCTCGCTCTTGTTTGTTTGCACAATCTGTTCCTTTTGTAGTTGGTCCATGCCCGATAAGTTAAATGATCTTTTGATATCTGTGACACAGCTTTTGTATCCAACACAATGCCCTGCTTGCAAAACTGCTCGAACCCTGGACAACGTTGCTTGCAACTTTAATTATTATTATTATTAGGGGTTCGTCCCCTACGGGGAACCCCTATTGTAATCATTAAACCTGGGATTTCATCCAAATTCTTCTTACGCGCCGGTTTCGACGCAATAACTCCAGAACCGCTTTTCGGATTGGCATCAAACTTTCACAAGAGGTACGTTTTTGTATTGGGCAACTTTTGATATGCTAAACATCCGGCATGGTGGCCAAACAGGTCTGTGGCAACCGATTTCCCGAAATACTTGACGCCTAAATACCGTCTATACCACTCACAGGAAACGAATGGGCTTTGGCATACGCACTCCCCTACTAATGCTCCGCAAATTTTATAGAGAAGGTTTTGCTTTTGCACGTGGGTTTTTTCTGGCATTCTTGAAAAAAACTCGAATTCCACTTAAAATTCCACATCTTGAAAACTACACCGATGATTAAAGCCATGCTTGCGTAGTTGGGTGAGGCTCGCGATTCCGAACGTTTTGATACCAAAAAAATATAAATGGGTTGAATAGTTTGGCTGCAGCATTGAAAACTGTCTATTCTTAAATTACTTTAAAACTGCATTTGCTACCCACACAAAGTTTACCGTCTACAGTCTATAGGCTTCCACGCATCCCCCAGTTTTGCTTAATAACATAATCACTTTATTATTCAGATCTATAATTCTTTTTTTATTTAACTCTCTCAAAACAGTTCGAGTCCCTACGAATTCCAGCAATTATTTAGCCAGCCTACCTATACATACCTACCCTACCAAATAATAATGATAAATTCAAATTTATTTTTGGTGAATGACAGAGTATTGGCTAAGGTTTTTAACAATTCCTCCCTTTGCCAAATGCTTAGTTTAATAACAATGATATGGACCTTTAAAGTTTTGGCATTTGCCCGTGTGACTCATATTTTAACCAACCCTCCTAAAGTGTTACCACGAAATACCGCTAGATCCTTTCTCAAAAGTTGCTAGCATGTTGCTACATAGCCAAACAATGTTAGGATAATGCTGCAATTTCTAAAGAGTTGTTTGTTTTTGCAATAACTGTAGTATGACTAGAATGTCTGAAATGTTCAAATTATCCCTAGTAAATGTCTCTAGATATAAAAGAAATGGCTGCTAGATTGAAGGAAATAGCTCTACATTTAGCGGTAATATGTAGCTTTACAACTGGCAACTCTGCAACCACCACCTCCCTTCCACCCTCCCAGTATGTCTCCACAAAATACCGCTAGATCCTTTCTCAAAAGTCGCTAGCATGTTGCTACATAGTCAAACAATGTTAGAATATTGCTGCAATTTCTAAAGAGTTTTGGTTTGTTTGTTTTGCAAATTTTACAATGTAATATGACTAGAATGTCTGAAATTTTTAAATTATCCCTAGTAAATCTCTCTAGATATGAAAAAATGGCTTCTAAATTGAAGTAAATAGCTCTACATCTAGCGGTAATATGTAGCGATACAACTGGTAACACTGCCTAGCCCTTCCTTCCTCCCTCCCTCCTCCCGTATATGTATCAACAACCACTCTAGTGAACTTTCGGTATTTAGTTTATTCAGCTTAACCCGTACAGCCCCAGCGATGCGCCTGACGCGTCGGCGATGTATGTAACGCACAGCCCCAGAGACGCGCCTGGCGCATCACCCTAATTGCGCCGACCGTAACCTCAGGTGTAGCCACTCAAGAGGGCTCAGATTTGTATGGGAACTGTGTACGTATCACACGCAACCGTGCCGATAGTTGAAAACTCTCAAAGTCGACGTGCGTGCGCGTGAGCGCGCAATAACCTGGTTTTTTGGGGTAATTGCCTTAAATTTTGTACTCTTGTAAAATACGTTTTTGGGGGCTCTGTAGGACCATTCTTTAAGCTTTTTGAGCGGTTTTTCGTGGTTTTTCCTTCATGCCTATTCCATTCGCTATTGTTTCTGGAATAAAACCATTTTTTGAAAACCGGCCGGGTTCTGGTGAACAAACATTACAAAACTAGCCGGGGCTGGACGGATTAATACTATTTATCCACATAAAATAGAAACCTATCACGATTGTTGTCTAATACAACCATAGATAATGCTATTACATATTATTTGAACATGATGTAGAATTTAGAAGTTGCTGTTTACCTTGAACAGTAATGACAGTCTGTGACAGAACCGAAAGCTTCTCTTGCCGTGTAGTACTCAATGAAAGCAGGGGTACTTAAGCCGGCCCGTACCGAACTGTTATACCAAGTCAGAGATGCAGAGGTAACTTTCACAATGCATTATAACCCTAGACAGACACCAATATACCACTAAATCAGACAAATATCACTACAAAAAAGATAGGAAAATATTATATTAATGTCCTAGGTATTTGAAATTATGCAAATGAGTAAAATCCATTATGATATAATGATAATGGGATTGATTAGTATCTGGCAACAGTGTTGCAATATAATTTTCTGAACGTATGCAAACTTCGGAGTATTTATCCCATTAATATACACATCTATCACTATTTAAATTTAATACAACCATACACAGTGCTATTACATATTATTTGAACATAATATATGATGCTCTTTAATTTAAAACATTTTCTATATCTATTCACGAAAAATATAGGCCTAGCCTAGGCAGCGCTACCGGTAGGTACGAATTTATCAGTTCGAATTTTGATTGAGAGTGGGATTAGGCCTAGGCCTAGCCTAGGGCTTAACATGGGATACTGTTTGGGGTTTGGAATAGACTGAGGCTACTTTAGGCCTAATTAGGTAAAAATAGTCATATCGAGACAATTGCACAGCCAACATAGCCTAGGCCTATTATGCAAATATTTTACCAAGTCTATTCTATTCAAGCCTAGTCTATTCGCTGTAAGTAGGCAAGAAATCATGACCTAGGCTTTAACCTCTGTAACTAAAAAACAACTAGGCCTAGAGTGATCAAGCTAATATGTCTACCATTTGGGAAGAGTCAGTCAAGGAATAGCCTAGATGTGGAAATTTGCAGCCAATTTGCTCTAGCCCTATTTGAGATACAGAGGTTAGAGGTCATTGTTGAGGCCCCCCCCTCATGACATATTGTTATCATCTTATATATTGCCAGCAGGGGGCAAATAACCGAAAAAAAACGCCATAAAAATAGACGCGAACTTAACCACGGCGATCGACACATGTAAACATGGCGGTGGCGGGGGAGGTGTCGGGCGTTTGCAATAAAGTTCCTGTCTATTTTGAATGCCATTGGATACAATAATATGTTGAGGGGGTCTTTGCCCCCCCCCCCCCATGACATATTTTCACCATCATATATATTGCCAGCTGGGGGCAAATAACCGAAAAAATTGCTGTCAAAATAGACACCTTTATGAATAGGTTAGCATTTAGGCTAGGCCCATCGGCAAGAGTTGCGTTGTATAGGCTATCCTAGTGTTTACTAATTTATAGGCTACCCCTTTGAAAGGGCATTAGCCGGGTAGGATGTAGTTACCGGGTGTATCGCCAGCCTTGTTTACACTACGCGTACGCGTAGTGGCGTCGGACGCTTGCCATCCTTTTCCTGTCTATTTAGGCCTTTGGATACAATAATATGTTGAGGTTGGGCTTTGCCCCCCTTCACCCACCCATGACATATTGTCATCATAATATATATTTCGAGCAGGGGGCAAATAACCAAAATAAATCTCCGTCAAAATAGACACGAACATAACAACGCCGATCGACAAATGTAAACATGACGGAGGCGGCGGACGTCTGCAATCATGTTCCCATCTATTTTGAATGCCAATGGATACAATAATATGTTGAGGGTGCCAGTAGGGGGCAAAATAGACAAATTCACCAAAAATTGGGTGTGGGGGTGGCAGCCCCCACCCATAATAGCCTACTATGATAGGTTAGGTAAGGTTGTTAGGTTAGGCTAGGCTAATGTCCTTTCAAAGGGGTATAGGCCTAGTAAACACTAGGATAGCCTATACCCGGTCAAAGGTAAGTCCTGCTGTAGTCTTCTTGAATGCTACCTTAAATTGTAATATTAGACTAGGTCTAGCCTATAGATAAAATAGCTTAGCCTATTCATTTAGTTTAGCCTATAATATAGGCCTAGCCGGGCAGAATGTAGAGTTCGGGCGTACCACCACCAATGTTTACACTACGCAGAGCGGCGACGAAAGCTTGCCATCATGTTCCCGTCCATTTTGAATGACGTTGGATAAAATAATATGTTGAGGGGAGCAAACACCCCCATGACATATTGTCATCATCATATAATTTGCCAGCATGGGGCAAATAGGCCTAACCAAACTGCGGTGATCGATAATGTAAACAAGACGGCGGCGGCGGCGGTGGACGCTTGCGATCATATTCCCGTCTATTTTGACTGCCATTGGATACAATAATGTGTTGAAGGAAGGGCTTTGCGGCAAGTTAGAGATCGTTGGATACAAAAATATGTTGAGGGGGTCAATTTCCCCCCATGACATATTGTCATCATCATATATATTGCCAGCAGGGGGCAAATAGCCTAGGCCTAGCCTAACTACAACAAAAATCGCCGTCAAAATAGACGCGAACTTATATTAACTACGGCGATCGACCATTGCCCGCACCGGCCGTCCCCCGGTTATTGTTGAGGTCCTGAGGAACCGTATGACTTTAACGAGCTAATCCCTCCGCAGTCTCCGCATCCCATGTATCGTCGGACGGTACCTCTTCCCCTCCACATCCTACATCTGGTCGTTCTACATATGCCTCCTAAGCCTCGCCTCGTCCCGTCACTGAGCATGTGGATGGGCGTCCCTTTCTGGCTTCAAAGATGGATTCCTTCTGACAGCTCCTACTGGATTGTCTGGGGTTGGTTGATAAGGGCACCTCGCTTCAAGACATTGCTCTGGCCCTAGTACCGCGGTTTGTAGGTCTCTGGTTCGCCACCTGATGACCTGCTATTGGGTTGTTGCCTTTACAGTGTTACGGTTCTACGAATGACCTAGAGTGAAAGTGACACGGTGGTGAATTTTAACCTTAACTATAAACTAATTTAATTGTGACATAGGATCTCCGCGACTACGGTAGGGCCGGAGCGGGTGAGTATTCGCCTGAGGTTGCCCTTAACTCCCAAGACAAGACAAGACAAAATTCTAGTGCTGGTTTTACCCAGATTTTGTGAGTTTTAATTTAGCCTAGCCTAGGCCTAAGAGTTCAGAAGATTTGCAAAATGCACCCCATACTAGCCTACCCATAGACTAATAGGCCTAGTGATTCTTTTTTGGCAGACCACCCACAAATTTTCTTATAGCCTAGGCCTAGGCTAGCCTAAGTTCTGGAATGCATGTTGGAATAGCCTTCCTATAAACTGTAGGCTAGGCTACTTCCTTTTAATTTAAGTTTGATTCTTTGGAAAAATCTATTAGGCCTAGACTTCAAAAATTTGAAAAATAATGGCCACATTCCAGGGCACGTAAACAAAGAGTATGGACGAGTCTAACACGAGTCAATGCGATTGTTACACGGATCAACACGATTGTTATACGGATCAACACGAAAGACAACGCGTTGACTCTCGTTGGATCTCTGTTGCACACGTGTTGACTCGTGTTACATCCGTGTAAACTTGTGTAAACTCGTTGATTCGTCCTACATTTTTGAAATAACGGTATTTCAAATGACATTTGCTTTTTCGTGTTTCACTCGTGTTTTTTTCTCAGTGGATCGTGTTTACTCTTGTTTTCTCGTGTTTTCACTCGCGTTTGAATCGTGTAAACTCTGGCATCATGGGGGCACTCACATTCGTGCTTTCTACTCTTGTTGATACATGTTGCATGTGTGTTACATACGTGTTGTTGCGTGTAGACAAGTGTTGCTTCGTCAACGTCGAAATGATGACGAAAAGCGACGAATCACCAAAGAGTGTTACACGAGTCAACACGAGTTAACACGAATAACGAAGAGTTATTCAGAGTCAAACATGAGTTAACACGTATGTACACGAGTCTACAGGTATTTAGGCCACACTCGTGGGTACTCGCCATGGGACCCAAAAATTTCATGCATGCATGAAATTTTTGGACCCCGTGGCGACTACCAACGAGTGTGTCGAGTAAACAAAGAGTATACACTAGCGTAGCACGAGTCTATACGAGTGTTGAGGAGTATCGACGAGTCATTGCTGTATAGCAAAATTTCATCACTCGTGTTGGACTCGCGCACCGACTCGGCTATGTGTGAACCAGCCTTTAGTTCGCGTCTATTTTGAAGGCGTTTTTTCGGTTAGTTGCCTCCTGCTGGCAATATATATGATGATGACAATATGTCATGGGGGGTGACTCCCCTCAACCTATTATTGTATCCAAAAGCAGTCAAATAGACGGGAACATGATGGCCAGCGTCCGCCGCCGCTCCGCGTAGTGTAAACAAGGCTGGCGATACACCCCAACTCTACATTCTACCCCACTAATTTTCCAACTAGCATAACCGATGATTATCAATGATCAATCCCAGTCAGAAGCATCCATGCTTCCCTCCCATAAGTCAATGTTGGGATTACCACACTGTCATGCAAGGACTTCTTTACTTCCATGCTGACCACTCTATTTCTTCTTACTGCTTTCAGAGTTCAACGCTCTTCCCCTGTTACACTTTCTCCCACACTTCTTCATCCATAGGCCTACTCACATCTTTACTCAACACACTGCCCAAATACTTAAATGAGCTGACATTCTTCATAGCCGTTCAACCTCACTTCACACTCTATGGTTGCACCCCTTTCAATGACTATAATATTGCTCTTCCTAGCATTTACCTCCAGATTCCGTTTTTCACACACTGTTCCAAACATATTTACCTGACCCTGCAACTCCCATTCACTATCGCTCATCAGAACTGTGTTGTCAGCAACAGTAGTACCGTTACTGTACTGTTGAGACAACTTCCACTCGTTTCCTTCCCTTCTCAGCGGTACACCAACATCCGCTGCTCTTCCTTGTATTTCTTTCATGACTCCATCCATATACTGTACCGGTATATATTGAACAACCATGGGGACATCACACACACCCTTGCTTTAACCCAACATTCAGATTAAAGAACTCGCTCTGTTAATTATCCACACATACTGACACCTTTGCACCCTCATACATGCTCTTCATTGCTTTCAGCAACTTGCCATCTACTCCGTATATTCTCAGTACCGGTACTTTCCACATACCTTCTCTATCAATTTTGTCATAGGCCTTCTCCAACTCCATAAATGCAGCATACAACTTTTGTCGCTTCTCCAGATATTTCTCCACAACACATTTCCGGGCAAAAATCTGAGCTACACATCCTCTTCCCTTCCTAAGATGACTACAGTATGCTAACCGTTTCCCCAGCAATACTGACTGAAAATGCCCAAATATATTGCATGTGCTCTTCAGATTTATCTAAAATATGTAAAATTACACCAAATACCACTACAGTAGCACTGAAATCAATAAAACTCACTAACAAGATAAATAAATGGAAGAAATACTCCAAAAGATTAATATGTTAACCCTTTACCCAGCAATACTGACTGAAAATGCCTAAATAGATTGCATGTGCTCTTCAGATTTATACATACATACGTACATAACATTTTAAGACTGAGTGCTCCACACAGATGTGCAGTTTCAGTCTCTTTTCCTAATGGCGGCGTTCCAGGCAACCCTGTTAAGGGATGCTTTACTTGTCAAGTTTTTGGATTTGAGATCGGCACGTATAGTCCGATCCCAGGTCTTACTCGGTCCACCCCTTGGTGCAGCTCCCTCCACAATCGCAGACCTGCATCTTTTCACCCAATTTTGTTCATCCGTTCTCTCCACATGTCCATACCATCCCAGTTTACTTGTACGCATCTCCTCGCTAATACTCTTTATACCTAAACGTCTCTTCAGCTCATCATTTGTTATTCTGTTGACATCCTTTATCTGAAATATGTAAAATTACACCAATTACCAACTACATTACCAAAACATTTAATAAAGTACACTAACAGGATAACGAAAATGTAAGAAATAGCCCTAAAGATGAATTTATCTATCTATCTATTGACGGACGCCTTGATCCCCGAAGGATTGGCCACGAACGAAACACCCCTATGCACCTCTGTCCCCAGTCAGTCGAAGCCCCTCCTCCCATCCAGCACCGCTTTCACGCATATACTTCTTAACTCCATCCTTCCACCTCTCTCGGTTTATTCTCCCTCTGTTCTTCCACCTCACTCGTACACGCTCTTAGTCATTCTCTCGCTTCCCATACGTTCCACATGGCCGAACCATCTCAAGGTGTTCTTTTTCGCACTTTCCAGTACATTCACACCACACCTCTCTCGTACTTCCTCATTCGTATGTCTATCCCTCCATATAACTCTGCACACACTTCTCAAGTAACTCATTTCCATTCCTTTCACTCTTGGTTTGAATCTCTCCAACAACGTCCATGCTTCGCTTCCGTAAGTCAATGTCGGGATTACCACACTGTCATGCAATGACTTCTTCAGTTCCATGCTGACCACCCTATTTCATGTTACTGCTTTCAGCATTCCTACAACCCTCTTCCCCTGTTGCACCCTCTCCCACACTTCTTCATCCATACTCCCATCTTTACTCTGTACACTGCCAAGATACTTAAATGAGCTGACAATCTCCATAGACTGACCGTTCAACTTCACCTAACATTCTGTGGCTTCACCCCTTTCGAAGCCCATAACCTTGCTCTTCCACATTTTTCGCACACTGTTCCAAACATATTTACCAGACCCTGCAACTCCTATTCATATCGTCAGCAAACAGCAGTAAACAAACATCCACTGCTCTTCCTTGTATTTCTTTTATGACTCCATCCATATACTGTATATATAGAACAACCATCGGGACATCACACACCCTTGCTTTACCAAACATTCAGATCAAAGAACTCCCTCTGTTCATTCTTCACACGTACTGATACCTTTGCACTCTCATACATACTCTTCACTGCTTTCAGCAACTTGCCATTTACTCCATATATTCTCAGTACTTTCCACATACCTTCTCTATCAACTCTTGTCATTCCACTCGTTGCCTTCCCTTATTAGTGGTACACCAACATCCACTGCTCATCCTTGCATTTCTTTTATGACTCCATCCATATACAGTTCAGTATATATTGAACAACCACAGGGACATTGCACACCCTTTCTTTAACCCAAAATTCAGATCAAAGAACTCGCTCTGTTCATTCTCAACACATACTGACACCTTTGCACCCTCATACATGCTTTTCACTGCTTTCAGCAACCTGCTATCTGCTCCGTATATTCCAAGTACTTTCTACATACCGGTACCTTCTCTATCAACTCTGTCATAGGCCTTCTCCAATTCCATGAAGGCAGAATACAACTTTTGTCCCTTCTCAAGATATTTCTCTACAACATATTTCAGGGCAAAGATCTGAGCTACACATCCTCTTCCCTTCCTATGATGAATACTGTATGTTAACCGTTTCCCCAGCAATACTGACTGAAAATGCCCAAATATATTGCATGTGCTCTTCTGATTTATCTAAAATATGTAAAATTATACCAAATACCAACTACATTAGCACAAAACTCAATCAATCACAGAAACAGGATACAAACATAGAATAAATACCCCAAAAGATGAATACATTAACCCTTTCCCCAGCAATACTTACTGAACATGCACAAATAAATTGCATGTGCTCTTCAGATTTAGCTGAAATATGTAAACTTACACCAAATACTAACTACATTAGCACAAAAATCAATCAAGCACTTTAACAGGATAAATAAAATGGAAGAAATAGCCCAAAAATGAATTTATCTATAGCCTACCGGTATATATTGCCGGACACCTTGATCACCGAAGGGGTGACCATGAACGAAATGCCTGCGTATTTCAAGCTCGCTTGAGTTATCACTCGATCGTCTTTTAGAGCCTTTTGGCCCGGGGTAATTACCACACCATCGCGTCATAAGGAGTTTGAGGGGGTTAAATTGCTAGATACATAGAGGAAGAGGAATGCCAAGTAAAGCTAAACAAAAATATATAAGATATTTTTAACATGAGGTTGCTTATAATAATTTGTACCTCTGCAGTTTCTCCATGGCTAACGAAAAAGGTCACATTCCTAAGAAGCCCCAACCAAAAAGGCCAAGCTTCTGTACAGAAAAAATGCCACACCATTACCCTTATGGTGACCCTATCAAATAATCAAAACAACCACACTTCTTAACCCTATTCCCGCGGGGCCCCTGATATGACGGAGACGATTTTCCGGCTATTTTGTAGCCTGTGAGCCAGGCCAACTTTTGCAAGCAGCACGGATGGACGTCAGCCAGAGCCTACAGGCCCCGCCACGACACTGAGGCTCGTGTGAGAGAGAGCTCACTTATGTGCAGCGTCACAGATAGCGAAAACAGAAAATAATTGGTAATTTTTAGCGATTTCGCCTATCGGATTTGGTAATTTTTAGCAATTTTGCCCTTCGTTTGCAAGATCCTTACAAGAAAACCAGACGTCGTACAGGGATGATTCAGGAGTAATGTGAAAGCTATTACCGTACATTCACGAATACATAATTGTATTACGCTCTGGCTTTTGCTTATGCATGAAAATGAGCAGGGAATGAAGGCAATTTCGGGCAATTATGCCTACTCGTACAGGAGTCCTTGGAGCGGCTTCGGTTGCGCCGGGAATTTCCACACCTCTCACACCACACACACACATCACACAGTTTTTCCTACACCGAGAAATTACTCTCCGGCTGTCATTTCTCGAAGACTTCTTCTAGCCGGAGACATTGAGAGCTACCCAGGACCTACCTACACATACATATGTCCAACTTGCTCAAAACCCATCACTTCGAGTCGCCACACTAAGGGTTCAGTTCTCTGCAATTCATGCAGGAACTGGACCCACTTCACCTGCACAACACTTGCCTCCAAGAAACACTACACGAACACCTGGACCTGCTCCTCATGCCCATCCCTCTCCCAGTCAAATCCCTCGCCTAAAACCCGTCCACCTCTCCTCCCCAACCCACCTAACCTTCCCATATCATCCACTCCCCCCCCCCCCCCTAAAACCCGTCCACCTCTCCTCCCTAACCTTCCCATACCATCCACATCCTCAACTAAACACACCACACCACATCCTAATCCATTCCAACCCCCATCTCCTGCTCCCCAATCCACACCCTTACCTCACCCATCCCAACCTCCAGCCCCTCCTTCACCCCCACCCCCACCCCCTCCTTCACCCCCACCCCATCCTCGTGCAGCAGCACCCAGCATACATTCGTGCACATAACATTAACATTCTCCAATTGAACATAGATGGCATCAACACAAAGAAACACGAACTCTCACACTTCATCAAACAACACAACATACACAATGCCATCTTACAAGAAACAAAACTCCGCACAACACAAAAAACACCCACATTTCATGATTTCACCACCATCAGACAAGACCGGGCTGTCGGCGGAGGCGGTGGACTCGTCACCCTGGTACACAAAGAAATATCATACATAGTTACCAGTGTACAAACCAAATCCCTCCTCCCCCCAAATGATAACACAACAGAAATACAATCAATTAAAATACGCACTGGCAACAACTCCAACATAACCATCATAAACACATACATCCCCTACAGTACCAAATGAATACAGACCATACTTGCAACACATCACAAACACCCCACACATCATTCTCTGTGGTGACTTCAACGCCAAGACGTCGGCCTGGTTTGTCGACAACCCCGACACAGACAGAGGGCTGGTACTACAAAACCAAACTGATAACCTCATCATCCTTAACGACATCCATCAACATACCCATATTCCTCACCATGCCCTCTATAACCCATCATCTCCAGACATCACCTTTTGCTCCCCAGAACTCGCCCCCACAACATCCTGGAGGGTGGTCAGAACCTTAGGCTCTGACCACCTCCCGATCATTATCACCACCAAAACCAGACTCACCCCAGCTAGCCACAACACACATACACCAATTATAAAAGAGCTAACTGGGAAGCATTCACAAATGAGACAGAACAACACTTCACAACTCTAAACAGTACACCCATCACTAACATCAACAATGTTGTACACATACTCAATAAAACTATCCAAAATGCTGACAAGAAACACATTTCAAGAGGTAACAGAAAAAGACACAACCCCAACTTCACACCAGAAATTCAAAACCTCATCAGACCACGCGACATACTGAAACACTCCCCAGCACCCCACACACAAGACATCACACAACAAATCCAAGCACTCAACACCCAAACTAACAACAAAATACAAGAACAACAAAAACTAAATTGGAATAACTTCCTACAAACACTTGATCACAAAACAAACCACAAAAACTCTACAAAACACTAAACAGCATCACACTTTCCAACAGCAACACAACACAATCACATGCTGCAATCACAACAACAGACTCTACTCCTTCATGTAAACAACAAGCAAACACTCTCATCAATCACTTCTCACATGTCAGCCACCTAAAACCTCACAAAGACGACCGACGTGTCATCCGACGTAAGAGACAATTCCCCACAGACCCTGACTATACACCCTTCACCAATCACCAGAAAAAGCATATCATCAACAATCTCAAGCACTCACCCGCTTGTGGCCTAGACAATATAAGCAACATATACCTCAGACACCTGGGACCACAAGGCATACAAGCACTCACTAACATATCAAACTACAGTTATTCACACAACACAATACCAGACATTTGGAAGCATGGTCTAATCACCACATTCCCCAAACCTAACAAAGACCCCACGCTACCCTCCTCGCACCGCCCCATCACACTCCTTTGCTCCCCCTCCAAAGTCATGGAACGACTAGTATTACAACTAATTACACCCGACCTACCCCTAGCTCCAACACAACATGGCTTTAGGCCACTGCACTCCACAAACACTCTTCTCACAGACCTTACACAAAGAGCTTTTGACGGCATCAACTCAGCTAGACCACCACACAGATCACTATTAGCCACACTCGACATTAGTAAAGCCTTCGATGCCATCCCCCGCCACAACCTAACAAACAAAATCTACAACACAAACATACACAACAACACAAAAAGGTGGCTGGCCAACTTCCTAGCAGGCAGATGTGCACACGTATCTTTTGCCGGTCAGTCATCTAAAATCAGAAACTTTCCAAACGGAGTCCCACAAGGATCCGTCCTATCGCCCGCACTCTTCAATCTGTACATGCACGATACAACTACACCCAATACGCCCCAAATAAACTTAGCCTCCTATGCAGATGACATAACACTCACATGCACACACCATGACCCAAAAAGAGCAACAGATCTCCTTCAACCCTATCTCAACACACTACATGGCTGGTGCACTACAAACAGACTTAATCTAGCCCCAGCCAAATCCACCGCAACCCTGCTCACAAGCTGGACAGGAGAACACGAATACATCCCTCAACTCACCATAAACAACACACCCCTAACATATACACACACACCCAAAATCCTAGGAGTAACATATGATACTCCTATGACATTCAAACAGCACACCACAAACATTAAAAAGAAACTGACACCCAGACTTAACGCCCTCAGGTCACTTGCTCACACAAAATTTGGACACAACAAAGAAACTACCACCACAGTAAATAAACAATACATAAGATCAGTGATGGAACATGGAAGCCCAGCCTGGGCTTCTAACCTAGCTGAAACACATCATAAGACCTTACAGACTATTCAAAACAAAGTCCTGAACATCATTACAGGCTGCACAGCTACTGCACCCACAGATCACCTACATTAAAAAACCAAAATCCTCAAAGTCAAAGATCATCTGGACATGAGAGGCACTCAATTCCTGGCAGCAGCCTCCACGAACCAAGACCACCCACTAAACTACATGGCAACACACCCACAGACACCAAGAAATATCAAAACAACACCCAGCACACGGTATCACACACAATTACTGTCCTCTCTCCCTCCCTGCCCACCCCGAACCAACTTCCAGAAGCACATCCATACTCATATCACTCGCCGATCCATCCACTCACTCACAGACAACACGCAGCTGCAAGCACGACCTCCCAAAATCCATCCTTCCGAATCCTCCCTTCCTCGCGAGGACAGAGTCCACCTGGCCAGGCTGAGATGCGGACACCATCCAGCTCTCCTGAGCTATCAGAAGAGACTGGATGACTCCGTTGTCGACGCCTGCCCGGGATGTAACACAGCACCCCATACCATTAACCCGTGGAGCCCCGGCTAGTTTTGTATTGTTTGTTCACCAGAACCCGGCCGGTTTTCAAAAAATTGTTTTATTCCAGAAACAATAGCGAATGGGTTAGGAATGAAGGAAAAACCACGAAAAAACGCTCAAAAAGCTTAAAGAATGGTCCTACAGAGCCCCCGAAAACGTATTTTACAAGAGTAAAAAATTGAAGGCAATTACCCCCCAAAAGAACAGGTTATTGCGCGCTCACACGCACACACGTGGACTTTGAGAGTTTTCAACCATCGACACGGTTGCATGGGATACGTACACAGTTCCCATACAAATCTGAGCCCTCTCGAGTGGCTACACCTGAGGTTACGGTCGGAGCAATTAGGGTGACTCGTCAGACGCGTCGCTGGGGCTGTGCGTTACATACATCGCCAACGCGCCAGACGCGTCGCTGGGGCTGTACTGGTTAAACACATCATAAAAGACTGCATTTCACACAACCACTTACACCAACAACACAATCTACACTCAATGAGAGCTCTGTGGGAAAGCCCGGTCGTGTCCATGGCCTTCTTCAGGGACTCGGGGCTGTTCGGCCAGGCAGCTTAGGGAACAACAACAACAACAACAACTCGTACAGGATTAATAGCTTTAACCAAAATGGTCACACTCTTTAATGGTCTAAGTGGCCATAGCCAAAATGGCTACACTATATTCCTTCTGTACTTTCTCCATGCCTGATAAGATACATGATATTTTGATATATGTGGCACAGCCCTTTTATCCAACACAATACCCTGCGTGCAACCCCGCTCGAACCCCGCACAACGTTGCTTGCAACTTTAATTATTATTTTTATTATTATTATATACCGATACATACGTAGGGTGCGTAGTACCTGTCTAGCAACACAATCCCACCCCTACTCTGTGGAACTCTCCAACCAAAGAGTGAAACGCTATTCTCAGTCTTTCTTTGATTCAACTGCTGAGCTATGGAACTCTCTCCCAGAATCAGTCTTTCCCTCTTCTTTTGACTTAAATTACTTCAAACTCTGTGTGTCCAGGCATTTTGGCTCGAACGTCCCTTGATTTTTGGCCCTGTCACTCTTTCAACTCTGGGGGAAGCATTCGCTACAGGCAGTTCTACCTTTTGTCTCCCTCACTCACATAGATTTTTTTTGTATTATTTATATATATATATATATATATATATATATATATATATATATATACTGTATAGTATATATATATATATATATATATATACATATATATATACAGAATATATATATACAGTATATACTGTATATACTGTATAATTATATTCTTATGAATAAGAGTCTTTTCGTATACCTTACTCTCATTACTTACCACATTTTGAGCCATTCGAGTAGCCACTCCCTTAATATACATATATCCCCTTATATAAATGTCACTGGCGTTCTCCTATATGCACACCCCCGTCATAAATTGTGTGTAGGGAACGTTACTATTTTTTCGGCACCACTCTCCTCTTTCATATCACGCTCATCCAATTTACATAGCGACATATCATGAACCACTTTTTCTCCCATTTCTGTAGAGGTAGGCGTGTAGGGGGTTAGAGTGGAGGCGATCTGGGTGGAGGGGAGAGAGGAGAAAGAGGGATTAAGTTTCACCTACTTTTGTTCCCTATCTAATCCCTTCCTTTCCCTGTTAACTCCCTTAATAAATAAACAAATACAAATAAATAAATAAATTAGTTACTTAAAATAGGACTTCAGAGATTATCAACCCTTCTTGATTATTAGCCTAAGCCAGTACACTGTAAGTCAAGAATGGCGTCAGAACTGGAGCCCCTTATCGATAACTCCAGTCCCTTTTAATAAATATATACATAGTGGTATATCAAGTAATATCGTTCTAACCACTAATAATCCCCAAATGAGATTAATTAAAGCGGGAAAGACTATAGGATTCGAACCAAGGACACCTCATATATAACTTACCCGCTTTTAACCACTACACCATCAAGACAATTAAAGATTCAGCACATGACCACGATAATATCGTTCTTAACACTGATAACCTCAAATAAAGTTGCCTTTTGATAATAAATTGTTGTGCAATATTATATTTGCAGGTACTTCACATAAACAAAAATAATATAAAGGTTGAAGCTAGCATGTGAAATCATGATTAATTATAGAAAAGACATTTTGGAAATAGTGAATACAAAAATCCACGTATACAGTATGTACTTTTGGCACACAGGCATTTCTGGAGAGGGGGTGCAATTGTCATCACAATGTTCAATGTGTGTGTTTGAATAAGCAAACATAAATGAGATATGGAACTATAGGTTAATTAGAAGACATTAAGACAAAATTAGTTGCAATATGGAAGTGATAAGATAGAAAGAAATTTAAGAAAAGATAAAACAGAATCAAACAACTAGAAATTATTTATATGATATGAGGAAGTAATAAGATAATAAGACAATTTACATTATGTTCTCCTGATGGGCTGTGACCTTCCTTCCGGTATCTAAGATTTCAAGCTCGTACCAAAACTGCGGGCGTAGGCCTAGGAGGCAAAAATTGGTTCAGGAATAGTCCTACATGGAAACTTTCGACACCATCATAATACACTTACACCTCATACACACACTCACACTCAAACACCTTAATTATCGTGGAGGCGATGGCAGGGATCTAGGACCGTCCCAACCATGTAACTCCCAACCATGACCACAACACATCTACATAATTTTTAAGCAAATAACCTTTGCAGTCATGCAGTGGGATGTCTAGGTGTGATATATATAATTATATACTAACACATTGATGTTTATTACATTACGTTTTGCAAGAATCACCCTTTTCGGCCATCTTTGGCTCAACGGGAGGCTAGTTCAAACCTCTAGGTGCAGCTTTTTCTTTAGCAATATAAGGGGACTTCACTCTAACATCAATTCTGTACACCAATTTCTTCAAGCAGAATCCCCTACTCTCCTTTTTTTGACAGAGACTCAAGTAACATCCACATCTGACACGTCTAGATTTAATTTTCCAGGTTATCAACTGCTCCAAAATTTCAGACCTAAAGGAGGTATATGTTGCTTCGCAAAATCTGAAATTGCCCTGGAGGAGGTTACTAGTTTCAATTGTCCCTATTTTGATTATTCTATATACAAATTAATTTCTGCTGGTAAATTTAAATACATATGTTGCATCTACCGTTCCCCAAATACTCCTCAAGAGCAAAGTCTTTTTGATTCTCTGTCCTCACAACTCAGTGTCCTCAACTTAAATGCTTCTTCTGAAATCACTGTGTTGGGTGATTTTAATGTCCATAATGTTGAATGGCTCACTCATTCAGCCAGGACTGATGATGCTGGTCTTGAATGTGAGCTATTTGCAGACTCATTTAATCTCACTCAACTAGTCAACCAACCCACCCGTGTACCAGATAATCCTAATCATAATTCCCACCTACTGGACTTATTTTTAACAACCAATTCAGAAAATTATGATGTTACAGTGAGGTCCCCGCTTAGATCTTCTGATCACTGTCTGATACAGGCCACCTGTCTATCACCTACCACACCTTCCCACTCTGAACCTGTTTTGGTGACTAAATGGCATTACGATAGGGCAGACTGGGAGGGTCTTCAGGGTTTCTTTATTGATATTCCCTGGACCTCTTTCTTTTCTAATGATGCACACTCCACCTTGAGCCACATACAAGATTTTGTAAAAATTGGAATGGAAACTTTTATTCCTCATCAAAAGTACAGTAAAAGATCTAATTCACCTAAATGGTTTGACCATAATTGTGCTAGAGTAACTGAACAAAAAGCAATAGCCTACAATGCATACACAAGATCAAAAACTCATGAAGCCTTTAATTACTTTAGAAACATCAGAAATCATGCCAAAACTGTATTAAACATAACTAAATCAAACTTTCTCCACAAGCAGGCAAATAAACTTCTAAATAATCCAAATGATAACAAAATATTTTGGTCTACTCTTAACTCATTTAAATCCAACTTCACTACTGCTTCATCCATTCCATCATTAAAATCTCCGACTGGCAATCTTGTAAGTGACCCACGAGGTAAAGCTAACCTTCTTGCGGATATTTTCTCCACCAACTCAACCTTAGATGAAATAAATCAAGATGTCCCTGTACTTAATTTTAATTCGCCTGAAATTCCCTCACTTAAGATCCACACCAGACATGTCAAAACTATTTTGCAGAATCTCTCAGTAGATAAGGCTCCTGGTCCAGATGAAATTCCTCCAATAGTACTTAAGAATTGCTCCTTGGTGCTCGCTCCTGTATTGGCAAAATTTGTCCGTCTGTGTACTCATACCTCATGCTTCCCAGTACCCTGGAAAGAAGCAAACATCCATCCAGTTCCTAAAAAAGGTGCCTCTTCAGATCCATCAAACTACAGACCAATATCTATAACTTCCACTCTTGGTAAAGTCTTTGAAATTATATTAAATAATCACATACTTAAGCATCTTGAGAATAATAAATTAATCAGTGATAGGCAATATGGTTTTAGACGATGTCGATCAACTGCAGACATGCTTTGCCTTCTTACGCATCAAATCAACCAAGCTACAGACCAACATGGTTAAACACATACAATAGCACTGGATATATCAAAGGCATTTGATAGAGTCTGGCATCAATCCTTATTGTCGAAGATGTCACACTACGGCCTTGCATCATTAGTTCCACTAATTTCTTCTTATCTTCATAACAGAAAAATACGTGTAATGGTAGATGGCCTTTATTCTCAATTTCACTCAATAAATGCTGGTGTTCCCCAGGGATCAGTTTTGGCCCCAATTCTGTTCCTCATTCATATCAATGATCTCATATCTACCACTCATAATCCAATACATTCCTATGCAGATGACTCAACACTCCACAGTTCCTTCACATTTACCAATTCTTTCACCCAACCCGATCTTATAAATTCAAAAATAAACACTGCAATTTCTCTGAACCAGGACCTTTCTAGAATTAATGGATGGGGTCAAAAGAATCTAGTTTCCTTTAATGCACAGAAAACCAAATACATTCAATTTTCTAACCGACAGAATCTCACTGACTCCCATATATTTTTTAATGATGTAAATATTCCCACTTCCCCTAGTATTGACATTCTCGGTGTAACATTAATTACTAACTTGAGCTGGACACATTATGTTAGAAGCATTGCTAAGAATGCCTCTAAAAAACTGGGACTCCTGTACAGAGTTCGAGAATTCTTCACTGACGAGCAGTTGGCCGTGATATATAAAAGTCATGTGCGTTCTCAGATGGATTACTGTTCACCTCTGTGGGGTGGAAGTGGAGTGGTTGCATTGAGGCAGTTGGACAACATTCAAAATAAAGCTATTAGATTAATCAATAACCCTGCAATCACACAGGACCTTCCTACATTATCCATACGAAGAAACGTTGCATCCCTTGCATTATTCTACAGATATTTTCACAGCAATTGTTCCGAGGAACTTGCTTCAATTGTGCCGCCTCTCCACATCTTTCCGCGTAGAACTAGGGCAGCTGAGAGCGCCCATGAATTTACACTTTCTCCTCCACAATGCAGAACTTCTGCTTATCAGAATTCATTTATCCCCAGAGCTACTACTCTTTGGAATTCACTTCCCTCGAATTGCTTTCCACAAACTTACAATCTGCAAATGTTTAAATCCAGTTGTTACAAACATTTTATGAATGGAGGATGCCTTTAGGCACATGGACCTTTTTGTTTTATCTGTGTTTTTCCTTCCTCCGTTCATTGTCTCTTTAAAAAAAAAAAAAAAAAAAAAAAATAGCTAGGTTAAGAAAAGATAAAACAAACCCGCACACCTAGAAATTAATTAGATTAGATGTGGAGGTGATGAGATAGAAAGAAGGAACAAATATAGTAGAACCACACAACAATATAACAAAGTGCTTCCAAGAAAGTTAGAAGATGAGATCATGGAAGAAGCTAAGAAAGAGTGCATTGTGAAAAAAGGTAGAAACGATGGTGCCCAAGCACGAGAGCAAGGGGTAGGAATCTGTAAGAGCCGACAGGACATAGACTAATGGGTGAAATAAGAAAATAGGAGTTGTAGAAGAGAGGAGGGGAAGGACAGACATACAACAGAAGACATTTTTTGATAGATAATGTTTTGGATTTTGTCCTACGATTCACGTTTGGGTTCCTTAAGCTGGGATGGTTGGCCCAAATTCTCCCTCATGTCTAGCACCGTTAGTTTTGAGATTTTTAAGACGTTCGGTCCATTAGTTTGGCGATGTTAAGACCTGTCGATCCATTTAATTGTCAATAATAATACCTTTCGTGCCTTTTAGGTGTTGATGTTTTCCTGGCTATAGATTTAGGATGAATCTATACACAACCAGAATATTCTCTCTCTCTCTCTCTCTCTCTCTCTCTCTATATATATATATATATATATATATATATATATATATATATATATATATATATAAAATATATATATAAAGAGAGACAACGAGAGAGAGAGAGATAAAGCATGGCATTGATGGTGTAGCAGTGTAGAATATGGCTGGAGTGATATAGTAACACCTTCATAAACAAGTCAGTATGGCCACTGCTGCCCACTACATGACGTTAATGGCAATAAAACCACGCTTTTCCGCACACAACTTGATAACCGCATGAGGCTCCGCATCCCACCCTTATATTACCGCATATTCCGTTTATGTTACGCATTACAGTGGGTTTTAAACTGTTATTGAGGGTCTTGATTGATTTTGTAATTTTCGACTTTGTTATTATCCCACCTAATGTAGACATAAGTTGGCATAAATAACGCCACTAGATCAAGCTGGCACACAAGGATATCCAGTTTCAGGACTAAGTCCCTTGTTTTGAGTCATTATTATTTAGTGTATAATGTTAAAGTTATGCGACACCTAAATGGCACGAAGGGTCCTAATATTGACAAAAAAAATAGGGTGAAAGATCTTGAAATTGCCAAACTAATGAGGCGAACGTTTGAAAAACTCATAATGTATAGGGCTAGACAAGAGGGAGAAGGGGGTCGAGAAGAAAACAAAATCCTCCCCTTACTATCACTATAACCCAACGTCTCCACCCAGCTGACCGCATAAGGCCCTGTATGATATTATACTATATTATACAGCCGGAGCAGGGAGGGTAATATATTATACAGCCGGAGCAGGGAGGGTAATATATTATACAGCCGGAGCAGGGAGGGTAATATATTATACAGCCGGAGCAGGGAGGGTAATATATTATACAGCCGGAGCAGGGAGGGTAATATATTATACAGCCGGAGCAGGGATGGTAATATATTATACAGCCGGAGCAGGGAGGGTAATATATTATACAGCCGGAGCAGGGAGGGTAATATATTATACAGCCGGAGCAGGGAGGGTAATATATTATACAGCCGGAGCAGGGAGGGTAATATATCGGCCCGTGTGGCAGTGTTAGTAGTGGGCTTATGTACAAACATAAATTATATCATGTAAGTCTTACCTTACCTAATATATAGCATATTGTAAGTCTTACCGTACCTAATATATGCATATTTAAGTCTTACCGTACCTAATATATAGCATATTTGTCCGTATATTCACGGTAGTATACATTATGGTTGCTTGAGGATGTCTTGAATCATGTAATATAAATTGTAAATATTGTCTGCATATTTTCAGAGAAGCGTGGAAATCATACACAAATCCATCGATGCGTTAATATTGATTGTTCACATCTTGGCTAACTGAAGGGAAATTGTAAAAGAAGTTTGGTTCCAAGTTCAGTGATTGATACATATGAAGCAATATTTCTGTCCTGTATTTTTACTGTTGGATATTAGGTATTACTTGGATTGCCTTCCACTCACTAGCTCACACTTCTCAGCCATTTACTTACGTGTACTGTCACTGAGAAAAGTTCGCGGACTTCTCATTTAGCTATGCAGGTAATTATGATCTGAAAGAGGGATTTATAATATAGTATTAGGTGTCTATATTGAAGTTTATACAGTATTAATCATATGTCTACCTAAGTTGGTATATTTGACAAATAATGAGAAATAACGCTATCTGGTCTGACGTCTTAGGGGTTATTACTACTTTTGTTTATTCATTATTGAAAATGTTGCTTGCTTTTTGCCATTTTCGAGCATTGTATTTTATTTTGTTCCCAAGGCTTCCAGACTTCCTTGAAACTAAAAATGGCGAGGCCACCTTCAAGCTAAACTTTTATATTGTTTGATTAACATGACCCGGCCGAAGGCGGATTTCCTTTTAAGTTAAAGGGTCGCTAGCGCTCGTCCACAATCTAATCAACACCTGAATGGGGTAAAACGTGTTATTATCTCCAAACTACTTGGGTGAAACGTAGTAAAATCTCCAAGCTAATGGATCAAAACAGGGGAGATCCAATTTGACTTCCCTCGGACAAAGTAGGGTTAAGAGGCTCACGATTATTATTATTATCATTATTATTATTATTATTATTTTATTTTTTATTTTTATTTTTTTTTCATGATCGATTGTAGGCCACTTGCTTTGATCTGCTCCTTTTCCACGTCCTACCTTTTGTGAATGAAGTGAAAAAGGGTATGTGTAATGAAAGGCCCCGCTGATTGGCTACCGTAACTACCGTCCCTTCTCCCCACTTACAGATCAGACCACTTAATCCTTGGCCGCCATTTTGGAGTCGTAGGTCTGAAACAACAACAATCCTGACAACTTTGAAACCCTTGCAAAATCCGATAACGCATTTCGTTTCTGTGTTCTGGCTTTTACTAGACAACTATATTCAGATTAGGAAGGGTATATGGAAGTCAGAGGGTTAATTCAGATGGTCTTTACTCCCATAATTCCCACAGATACTTCCTAAAATGTATACAATTGTCCAAAAAGCCAGAATAAACTGTCGAAAAGCGTCATTTATCTTCAAAGGGTTACGATACAAGGACCAAGCTCTATATTCTGCACCAGTATTACCGATCGTGTACTATGGGTATGTTTTTTATCAGCGTGTCAAGAGAGGCTAATGATACCAGTGGCAGCAATATAGCGGGAGGTTGGTGTTACTCTTCCCCCGACCCATCTTCCCTCCCTTGTCAATTCTATAGGGGGAGTTATTTAATTTAATATCATTATCTTTCTCTCTCTCTCTCTCTCTCTCTCTCTCTCTATATATATATATATATATATATATATATATATATATACAGTATATATATATATATATTATATATATATATATACAGTATATATATACTGTACATATATATACTGTATCTATTTGCTCAGGCCCAATCCCCACTTTTCCAAATTTCTTTTATTTTATTTTCCTCTATTTTATTTTTTATTTTTTTTATTTTATTTTTTATTTCTTGGGGGTGGCCGACTCAAGACAGAGCAAGAACAGGAAAACACAAAACACAAGTCAAAACAACGAACAAACACAGACAAAACACAAAATTCACACACATCTAGGTCACCCAGGAGAATACCCAGAGACCAGGGTCACCAAGGTCGCTCCAGCACTCCACCGGCCCCCGACCACCCGGAGAGGCTCCAATCTCGGCAGGCAGACATGCAGCGGAGCCAAAGCCACAAACCCGCCCACCACACTTCCAGGCGCACACTTCATATTAATCGTCTCCCCGGGCCAGGCGCCTGATGGACTATTATCTAGAAAAACTTGCGCCCGACCCCTTCCCCCAAATGACCACGTGTTCACTCAACTATTCACAAGCATTCTCCATTCATCCCTGTTTATTACCACTTCCTTTGCCTGATCTATAGTCATTCCTCTATCATCCAAAGCTTGTCTTACAGTCTCTCCATCTCAATGGGGGTCTTCCTGCTCTTCTATCTCCCCTTGTATCTAACTCATATATTCTCTTTGTAAGCCTTTCATCTCCCATTCGTTCAACATGACCATACCAGCTGAGCACCCTTCTGTCCACTCTGGCTGACATATATATATATATATATATATTTTTGTTTTCTTCTATATTCCAACTACTCCCTCTCGGGCATAGGCTGAGAGCCCTTACAATACTCAACACGGTGAAGCCTGTGAGGTCTCGTTCCAGTCTGGGGACTGAGACATGTGAAGCATCCATTCATGGCTCGAAGCAGCTCCATCTCTGAAGCTGCTGGTTGCTTCGTTCGAGTGCTTCACTGTCTCACCCTCCAGACTCAGACCCTCACTCTCAGAATACCACCTATTGAGCAGTGAACTTACTAGGCATTGTCCCCCTGTAGCATATTTTGAATATGGGAATATTCATACAGTGCTATTTAATCAGGGAACAATGAGGGTATTTTTGGCATTTCGGTGGGCTTTGTGGTAATGCACTGATACTAGGTACAGCACAAATTCAATCCCAATACTATCTTCCCATTGACATATCGGGATTTGAACCCAGGTCCATTGGATTACCAGTCCAGTGGCAAGACCACTCCACCACACCTCCCCTATATATATATATATATATATTTATTTATTTATTTAGAGGAAGAAGATAAAAGTTAGTGGAGGAGGAGGTGGGGATCAGGAGGTCAGAAGTGTGTGAAGCCATGAAAAGAGTAAAGTTGGGGAAAGCACCAGGAATAGATAGAGTGTGTGGGGAAATGCTGAGGTATGGTGGTGAGATAGTGATCGAATGGGTATGGAAAATGTGCAAATTAGCATGGGCGAAGAGGAGTGCACCCAATGACTGGAAGACAGGCATAATAGTCCCCCTATATAAGGGTAAAGAGGAAAGAGGAGTGTGTGATAACTACGAGCAATATGCTTCTAAGCGTAGTAGGGAAGGTGTACAGTTGGGTAGTGATTAAGAGAGTGAGAGCGAGAACGGAGCAATGGGTAGGTGACGAGCAGGGCGGTTTTAAGAAGGGAAGAGGATGTGTAGATCAGATTTTTACCCTGAAATGTGTTGTGGAGAAATATCTGGAGAAGCAACAAAATCTGTATGCAACATACAGATTTTGTTGCTTTTTGAACTTGGAGAAGGCCTATGACAGAGTGGATAGAGAAGGTATGTGGAAAGTACTCAGAATATACAGAGTAGATGGCAAGTTGCTGAAAGCAGTAAAGAGCATGTATGAGTGTGCAAAGGCGGCAGTACGTGTGGAGAATTAGCAGAGCGAGTTCTTTGATCTGAATGTTGGGGGTTGAAACAGGGGTGTGTGATGTCCCCGTGGTTATTTACTGTATATATGAATGGAGTCATGAAAGAAATACAAGGAAGAGCAGTGGATGTTTGTGTATCGCTGATAAGGGAAGGAAATGAGTGGAAGCTACCTGTACTGCTGTTTGCTGATTATACAGTTCTGATGAGCGATAATGAATGCGAGTTGCAGGGTCTGGTAAATATGTTTGGAACCATGTGGGAAAAACAGAATCTGAAGGTAAATACGGGGAAGAGCAAGGTTATGGTCTTCGAAAGGGGTGAAGCCAGAGAGTGTGAGGTGAAGTTAAACGGTCAGGCTATGGAGATTGTCAGCTCATTTAAGTATCTGAGCAGTGTGTTGAGTAAAGATGGGACTATGGATGAAGAAGTGTGGGAGAGGGTGCAACAAGGAAAGAGGGTTGTAGGAATGCTGAAATCAGTAACAAGAAATAGGGTGGTCAGTATGGAAGTGAAGAAGTCCTTGCATGACAGTGTGGTAATCCCGACACTGACTTTCGAAATCGAAGCATGGACGGTGGTGGAGAGACTCAGACCAAGGGTGAGAGGAGTGGAAATTAGTTACTTGAGAAGTGTGTGCGGAGTTACATGGAGGGATAGACAGACGAATGAGGAAGTAAGAAGGAGGTGTGGTGTGGAGGTAGATGTGCTGGAAAGCATGTAAAGGAACACCTTGAGATGGTTCGGCCATATGAAACGTATGGGAAGCGAGAGAATGACTAAGAGGGTGTACAAGAGCGAGGTGGAAGGACAGAGAGGGAGAGGTGAACCGAAAAAGAGGTGGAAGGATAGAGTGAATAAGTATATGGATGAAGGAGGTGCAGGTTGGGAGGAGGGATGTCGACTGACTGGGGACAGAGGTGCATGAGGGCGGTTCGTTCGTGGCCACCCCTTTGGAGATCACGGCGTCAGGCAATAGATAGATAGATTTATTTATTCATATTATACATATATTTAGTTTGCTTCCTAGACTTCTATCACCTTAACAATTTTTTTTTTAATAAATATATAAATAAAATTCAACCCCAAACCCCCTTTCGAGATAAATTTGTAGTAAACAAATGTCTCAGCTGAAGGCCGTTTCTTAACCCACAGCACCCCAGCGACGCACATGATGCGTCGGCAATGTATGTAACGGTAAACCCCAGCGCCACATAGGGTGCGTCGCGGTTAATTACTCCTGTCCTATGGCCCCTAGAGGGCTCAAAATTGTATGAGAACTATGTAAGTATCCCACGCAACAATGCCGATGGTTGAAAACCCTCAAAGTCCAGCCGCGAGCGCGTGAGCGCGCAAAAACTTGTTTTTGCATGTTTTGCCTACCCATTTCCCCTCTTGTAATTTCGACTTTCGGGCACCCCGTAGGACCCCTTAATGACCTAGGGGATAATTTTGTTGTGGTTTTTCCTTCATTTCTAACGTATTCCAGGTGTATTCTGGGAACAAATTGTTGACAACCTGCTGGACCTGGGGTGTACATTTATAATATATTGCCTGGGGCTCAGTGGGTTAATGATTTACAGGTTCGCTACCGCTCACCAATAAACAAAAGTCGATACTGAAATTAAACGAAATGTTGTAATGTTGACAAAGAAATTAGACGAAAGGTCTTAAAATTGCCAAACTAGTGATGCAAAAATCTTAAAATCTCATAACTCATGGGCCTAATTATGAGGGAGAAGGGGAATCCCCCCCCCCCCCTTAATAACAACGAGTCAATCTTGTTCTTTTGTCATGGTTGGTTACTTGAGTCTTTGATCTCGTTTAGAATTCCACGTATATTGTTATTTGTCATGAAAAACCAAAATGCATTTTTTTTCTAATACGTAATTTGTATTTACCTCAAAAATATCAATTGTTCTTTTCCGGATGTAATCGAAACTGATGTTTTTTGTTCAGACCTTTGACTGTTCTTGCCATTATAAAACTTTAGAAGATACGATGATGTATTATTTTCTGTTTTCTGGCTGTATGGGCGATTTCAACGTTCACTACCGCCAATAGCTCTCCTCTAATTTCACTGACCAACCTGGGTGAGGGCTGGTCCTATCCAGAGTGAGGTTTGGCAATCCTCTACCCTACCTTAGTCGTTTCTGTCTGTCTCTCTTCAAGTACAACTTTTCCTTCTAGGTGCTGGCGAGATCGCCCGATTGGTTGGCACTGAAAGGGGGGCTGTGGACGGTGGGGGCATTGGCCTGGGGGTGCAAGCCCATGGGCTGACGGTCCTCTCTCCCGCTGCCCTCTCAGAAACAGATCTCATCTCACCCTGGCCCTTTCGGGGGCTCGAGTATTTTGCGCGGCTTCAGTCAACCGGACTCGGGATTGTTTGGCCAGACAGTCTGGGGAACTACTACAACAACAACAAACCTACATCTGTTTAATCCTAAATGACCAGGAACAGCTAGTTCAGCACCCGAGTCAAGTCGTATCTCTAAATATATTTTGCCCTGTAAATGTCGGAATTGTGGGCAACTGTGCATAATTATCATGCATGTTTTGGTATATGTTTAATTTTGCCTGAATAGTTACACAAATTATGTTTCGTATCCTTCTAGTTCGTGCCTGCAAATGAATACATATTTTGACTTATTTACTAAGATAGCGAGCTTAAACTTGGTATATATATATATATAAGATATAATTTAGAAAAAATCACATTAGCATATGCATTATAACGAGTTTAGACTCTGTGACCCTAAACCTCTCATACCTCAGGGAAGGATACAGAAAACGAGATGTAAATTTCCACACATATCTATTTTTGTTTTCTTCCCGTATGGACGAAATAATAGTGTCATTGCTTAAGTAATTATTTAGTTATAATGTATTTTGGATCTTGATATATAATCTCATTATAAAGAATAGACCATAATCATAATGTATTGCGTTAGACATATCGAAGGCCTTCGATAGAGTCTGGCACAAATCTCTAATATTTATTAGTGGCCCCTCCATCATTGACGATATGCCTATTAGTATAATAGTCCCCCTTCAAGCGCCCGCAGGTAGTCAGTTTGAATTGACCGCCGCGGGGAGAAGGAGTCCTACGTCATAAGGGCAATGCTAATTCTCTTATGGAATCGTCTTATGGTTGGGTACTCACTACGAAAAAACTTTCGAAAAAATAAAACAGATAAATAAACTTAAAATATATTATATTCTAATGCTTTCCATCTCAGTGGATTTCTTGCGGATTCTCCCCTGCATAAGGTGTTGATTTTCGGTGTGAGCATCCTGGATTCGAATCCACGGACTGCCACATGTGTTTGTAAATTTCATTAATCGATTTTAGGAGTATAGTTGGTTGTTGGAAGGAACATAATAATTGCTCCTTGAGCCGCCATACTTCTTCCTTCCACTCCCCGCGGCCAACCTGCCTAGACGTGTACCGCCAGTGCTCCGCGTTATTCTTCGTACGCTCGCTTCTAGTGAGTCCTTTCTCATTTGTATATATCTGAGTGGTATTGAACAGGTTCTTAGATTAGCTAGCACAGGCTGCCCCATTGGTATGCCCGCAGGGAGTGTTAAAATAGGGTACTATTGTACAGGCGCATTCAGTCCTCCAGGATCAGCGCCTCATGTTTGTGTTTTTTCTGCGCCTTAGCTCTTATTATATTCTAATAGTTAGGAGGCTACTACTTCCGCAAGAATATGCTTCAGGGCCATCGCTAAGAGGCGGTTGCATTTCTCTATTTATTAGCTGGCGCCCTAGTTTAAGAGTTGTCACACGTGGTGTGGAACTTTCTGGGGTACCAGTCCGCTCTGCCCCTCCTCGTGGGGCCACCGCTAGATGTTGCTGCTGGATCTGCAAGCTGTTGAGTACCAGTCATGTTTTCTACGAGCCTCGTAGCCAGCCTCGGTAGGGATCTCCTTAATGGGCTAGGGGTATATATATATTTCATGATAAATCTTTTATACATGTGTAGCCCTAAGTTTCCCTCGTGGGTTCATGTGTGACAATTTGTATGTTCTTGAGGGTCAGGAGACGTCCTGCTTTTTGGGTGCTAGAGGGGTTGAGTTACTTTCTAAGTCAACTCCTCTGGTTCGGTTGGGTTTTTTCCTCCGGCAATCTTTCTGAGTATTGACGCCTTTTTCTCGCCTCGCAGGCGATAGAAATGTTTTCCAACTACCCGGCGTGGTGTACGGTACCACGAGCCTCCCCGGCGTAAATACGATTTCTGCCGGGAAGGACCTCGGCTAATCCAAGCAAACTCGCCCGAATCAACCCCACACTAAGTCTCCTTACGCCCAGCGGCACAGTCCAGTGTGATTAGTCTCTTATCCCACTAATGCTAATAGACGGTCGGATAGTGACAAGTGGTTGTCTTAGGGGGCCGGTGACAAATGTCACAGGTAAGTTCAATGACGAAGACACCTTCTTAGGGAGGTTATCGTCATTTTTTTGAATATGAAGGGAAATGAGGAGGGCGGTTGGGCTAATTCTAGTTTCCCGGCGTACTTAGGTGTTAGGATGTGTAAAACCTCCCAGGTTATCCTTATGAGCATTGATTCCTGGATTTTTTTTATTTCCAGAGCTCACCACATTTTGAGCAGCACAACTAGCAGAGGAAGGAACAGTTCTCGGCGGGCAGGGCGGTTCAGTCTACATAATGCCTCTGTTTAAAATTTGTGCCACACCTACATGTCCAAGAGTACCGATAATTGCACACAAATTTTGCATTCGATGTGTTACGTGCATCGATAGGTCTAAATTTCTCTGGACTTCCCGGCAATGCCCGGTATGCTCTGTCCTCTATACAGAATGGACGAGCAAACAAGATTTTTCGTGCCTAGCGGCCTTGATCGATATTAGATCTAAATTTACCTCTTATGCTATGACAGCAAACGTCAAGTTAGTTTGTGATGACGCAAACCTGTTGCGACTCATTCGGCTTTACTCTTTTGATGAGGATTCATTAGGTTTACAGGCACCATTTGTAGACCCGTCAACCGATAACTCTGACTCAGAAGCCGCAGAGGTAAAACCCCCTCCCCACCACAAGGGAACCCGCCCAGCATCTCCGATTCTCCATGCACCCTACCACGACCAACATCCAAGTCACCCCGGCGACAGTATGGACAGTCTTCAGTCCAGGACCCACGGCCTCCTAAAAGACAAAAGTGTGTCTCGCTCTCAACAGTTGAAGTCATGGCGGAAGTTCACACTAGGGATGATTTTACAGAGCAGCCGTCGAAACAGAGGTGTAAGCCGGAATCACGACCACTCCCCTCAGTTTGCCCCCCGGAGGTGCCAGAGTTTTTTCCTGGCCTCATGGGGACAGTAGCGGAGGGGATTAAGTCAGATCCCAAGGATAGGTCTAAAGTAAAAAGGGCCCAACAAATGTCCCATTTTGTGCTCCCACATGTTAATCTGCCTTACTCAAAGGAGGAACGCTCTTTTTCACCATCTATGGCCACAGGGCAATACCGCAGTTCAGAAGTAGGCAGGGGCGCAAAGAAAATAGGTTCTCAGGCAGGTCAAGACCTAGCCACACCCGGGACGTCCAGTAGCCCCGACCTTTTTGAGATAAATGACTTTTATAATATTGTTGACTCACCTAAAAGTCCCATCCTTGCACCTAGTAAGTTGGGTCCCAGTCTGGAGAAAAGCTGTAAAGTAACTGAAACTACAACCAGCCTTAAACCAGTGATAATAAAGGTAATGGGACCGCCGGAGAAGTCGGGATCTCCGGTGGCCCCACCGGAAGTAGGTAGGGCCATAGAAGTTCTGGAAGGTTGATAGTAAGGGTAAGAGAGAGAGAGGCCGTGACCAGTCTCTTAAGAGACCCCGCAATCAGTGTGTCACAACCAAACATTTAGATAACTTCTTACAGAAAGTGTCACAACAATGTTCAAAACCAAAATGGTCTCGCAATACTCCCATAGCGACGACGGAATCTCCCCCGAGGTCCCCTGTGAGACCTCTCACCCAAGCCAAAATTTAAGTCCTTCCCCCTCCAAACTCTACCATGGCTAGCATGGGAGCTATACCGAAGGTTCCCACAGTACCACTTACTCCCTCTGACAGTAGTAATACTCCTCGGGCACGCATGCCGCCCAAAGATAAGATACTACCACTAACACAGTCGGACCCTCCGGCGGATACCATTACGGTGACTGCCGCCCGGCCGACCCCTTATCATTGTTCAAACCCATGTTTCTACCCTTTCTCCATAGATAAACAGCTACAAAGGAGAGCTATTATCCCAGGCTTACAGGAATCAGATTGTTTCTGGTTCCCAGTAAGACCACCTAAATCAGGGAGTGAGGACAGGTCAATCGCAGGGAAGATCCCAGTTCCTCGTGAGTGGGTAATCGAGACCAATAAGAATAATGAGTTCCGAGCTAAAGATCCACAGGGTAATATTTTAAAGGTACCAATTACGGCGATTCCCAATGTCTGGCATTATGAATACTTTGTTTATGTACCTGCTCAACTTATACCTCCATGCCCAGGAAATCTCATTTGTCCTGAATGCTCCCGGCCTTACGGCGTACACGGGTATGACTCATTTAGAATGGACGAACCAAAATTGGTTACAATTCCGGCGCGCTTACCGCCGAGTCAGTCAAGCAGGCAAGAAGTTCTCCTGGGGCAGGTAGGTCATGGTCCATGGGTAGACTGGGAGACAGAGATTCAACAGTTTGCTATTGCATTAACGTCAATTCCCTCTTATCTTGTTCCCCTACCCAACCAAATTGAGTATGATTGGCTGAATCCACAACCAGGAGGTGTCCCCGCCCTTATTTTTGAATTTTTGGCATACCCTCAGTTAACTCAACAGGATTTCCCAGATCCGTTCAATACCCCTCCCTAATTGATCTCCAAAGAGAGTTTCTATTATGAGATAATGCCCACAGACGGTTTGCGTCATTCCTGCTCAGTCGACAAACTGCACAATCCATCTCCCGGCCAGTAGAGCCTAATTCAGATCAAGGTGTAAATGAGACGATAGGGTTATTCCAACAGCTTCTCCTCCCACATCCGGAGAGATCAATTTCAGTCATACGAACAGCCTTGTTTGAAGCAGTCCGGGCTAGACAACACCTAAGACTTTTTATGGTGAAAGGTTTACCCAGTAATATATACCACCGGGTAACCTTTTCTCCGGTGTTGACAGCCTCAGTCATGGATATTCAGACTAAGCAGGCAGTCCGACAGATGCGGCAACAGTTGTTAACCGCCGCTGAATAATGTAAAGGGATGAGGGTATGATTCTTACAGGTTAAGATACGACGCCAGCCATCACAAGGCAGTCGCCTAGCCCAAACTACACGACATCCACTTAAGATTCCAATGTTCTCTCTCTCCCAGGGCCTTGCAAAGGCATGTGGATCCGAGGGTAGACTCCGTAGAATACACCCAAGCAAAGCCTAGGGGTCCCTACGGTCGTCACCGGGCTACGCCCCGGCGGACGGGAAGGGCAGGAACAACAAAGAACCCAACGACGTCAATTTGAATTGGTGAATATCCGTTTCATTACAAGGAAGTCACTAACCAAAGACAAGTTACTAAGGTTGTTCCACCCGAGCCAACATACCACGTTAAGTACGTCCTCAGTTACCTTATGCCTCTACCAAACCAACCGTACATGAGACTATGAGTACAACCATCTCGTTTTACCCATCCCTCACGGCTTTCAAGGGGTCAAACAGCAGCTTATACTGCAAATAGAGTATCTTGGAAAAAGAAGAGGCTGGCAGGCTTACGGCAACAGTAACATAAAGGAATCAGTAGTTGGTGCGGCTTCAATCGACTGCCAAGTAGTTGCGAAGTCGTTTTCTTAACACCAATATCATATCGAAGAGTTTAGTAAGGTTTGTTGAATCCCAGTACCTACAATTCCCATGTAAAATAACATTATAATGCATGTACTACCCCTAGGGTACGAGGTCGGCTTAATAAGGACGCACCTCGGTCCCACACGGGTAATTCAGTGGATTAAACTGGTCTGGGGACACAACCAATCTCTTTCTCTCAATAACTCGGCAGGCAACCGCAACAGATTTCGTGGGAAATTGTGCCGGTTGCCCGTAGTCTGTACACAACGAGAGGGCTGGTATTGTCCTCGGTGCGTCTTTTTCAGCTGGATTAAAAGGTGAGGTTGGACCGGATGGAAGTAAGTGTTTATTCGTGGAAAATACCACAAATAACTATTTCACGGGAAACGAACTATCAGTCTGGGTAAGGTAGGATATTTCACCTTGATGTAGTATTCTTCCCCCCCTGTGGTATGGATACAGACGAAGGCTTACGAATAAGTTAATCATACCTAGGCCAATAAAGCCAAGACTGTGTTCCCCAAATTAAATACTTCCCGATTAACGAACAGGAGTTAGTCCTTTTGTTTTCCTTCCCTAATGAGCCCTCAACTCCCTCCTAAGAATAGCAATCGATCACAGTTGAGAAGACTAATTAAACAGAGTACAGACGAAGCAAAGATATCGAGTTACTAAAATTATCAGAACATCTTCCGGCTCTAGCCGGAACGCTGAGCATTTTGCATCAAGCATCATACCTCAGTGCCGTAAAGAACGGTGAGGCAGACACTGTCCTGGAGACAGCACACAAGTCTAATGAACCCCCAAGTGAAATATCTTCTAACAAGTGTTACATCCTGGGATATATAAACACTGGGCTCTTTCTATTGGACTAGGTATGCGGCAACAAGCAACAACGGAAAACGCTAGATCCAACCCTTATCTATAAACCCAGGCAACAAACCACCCTAAACCGTCAAGAGTCCTGCCTGGACAACGAGGTATCCTATGACTCGGTTACAGGGTGCACGCACTATAGACTGCTGATAGTCAAGCAGGCTATATAAAAGATCACACAATTAAGTTGACTTAAAGCTTCAAGGAAAAGATAGATAACGGAATTAAATTGCAGAAACAATTTAATAACAAACTAGAAGAAAGTACATTTAACGTTACGTTAATTAATACAACTAATCACCCCTGCGTGAAAGAAGGTGAAAGCAAACAGTCCTCAAAACATCGTACAGGTAGACAAGATGCGGGTCTCTAAACTGCATGTGGCTACTGTAGGATCTGATGCTTAGCAAAGAAAGTACGTTACGGATTTAGAGAACTCTTAACTCATAAGCAGGAATAAATACTAGTGATAGGACATACAGTGTATAATGGCATAGGTATAATTAAATAAAGGCAGCAACTCGCAACATAACCACATACAGGTGTGCTTCTCACTCTTAGTCAGGCAAGCCTGCTCGGACAGAGTCTCTAAGCCACACCCTGACACACAATGCTCACAAAAACGGTAAACTGTGGCACAATAACAAGCATACAGAGATAATAAACCCCTAGCTGTTTATCTGCCAGGCGGCAGAGGTCTAGCCGGAAGGATATAGGCTTCGGATACCCGGGCTGAGCCACCTGCTCTAGCCTAGGGACGTTCCCAGGTCTGTGCGCCAAATTACTCTAATTGAAAGGGTGCTCTCTTGAGAGACTCAGATCGCAAGTATCTGACTCTCTCCTGGCGACCCTAAAACAAAAGCAAGACGTGCTAGCGCAGTGCTGAGTGGACTAGGCAAGGGCCCTCACACAACACAACGCTAGACACACAGGGACACAGACAAGAAAATGCCCCCCGACTCCCACGGGTATCCTAGTAAAGTCGTGCGGGTCCACGGGACTCGCACCAGCAGACTTTACTTAAAGGATCGCAAAAAGCCTCCCCTCCGGTCTAGCCCCTGCTAACCTGACACAAGAACACACCAGCAAGCATGAAATCACCAAATATGAGACAACAAAAAAAGCTTCCTAGGTCTCATTAACAATTACATCCCTGCATGAAGGCCCAAAATCCTATCTAGTTATCTGAGAGCTCGTCGTTAATACAATAATAGATATAAGGTCTATCAAGGGGATGGGATAATTAAATAGATTGGTGAAGTAGTGGAAAGAAGGTATACAAAGTAAGAGAGAACGTTTCTAAGTGGGGTTGAGAGGGATAGATATCAAGGGGGTCCGAAGGGTACGACACTGAGGTGAGCTCTGAGTCTTGAATCTGTCTGGACCCCCCACTAGGCATGCAGAATACATCCCAGGCTTGGCAACACTCAACACAGTTGCCTGGTCAAAATCCTCTACCCCGTACGTGAGTCGAAACTAAGCCTAACGTTGCAATCAAATGCATGTGGCAGCTCTTCAGGCTCGTCCCAAGCTGGACTCTCCGCGCGAAGCAACGTCCCAAGCCGGTCTCTCTCTCCCGCTCGTCTCTTCCCGCTCTCACTAGACTTACATCTTATATATTATAATGAAACAATTAACTATCGAGAATAAAATATACTAAGATGCGTTGGTTAAGAATAAGGGCAGCTACAAGCTGTGAAACAACATAAGAATATCCCAGACATTACTTACGTTGTCGTAGGATATATACTAAGGGAAAGCCTGCCGGCCGGCGACCACCAGCCGGTTTCTAAACGGCTGGGCAGCCGACGCGCGCGCATGCCCGCACGTGGTTACTATGCAGAAGCGTCACACCTCCCCCAAGATATCAGACCCTTGACTAAGTTCTTCATATCTAACAGAAAGCTTCTCATAGTACCACACACTGTTGCGACACAAGACACTATAAATAAAACAAAATAAAGACCGTTGCGCTCCACCGAGCAAGTTCAACTAACTCAGCGACAATAAGCGAAAACATTCAACTTAGATACTGCTACAACATCTTATACAAAATTCTACACGTTATACAAAATAAAGAGTTTATATAAGGTTTTTGCTTTTTTAATTTTTTTTTTCGGCTGAACTACAGTGACAGCCTATTTTCCTCCACACTCAACCCTCAATCCTGTGGCAGTCTAACCAATATCATCCACCCTTGATAGACAATCCGCTATCACGTTATCAGAACCGGCAATATGGCGTATGTCCAGATTATACTCCTGAAGCATGAGTGACCACCTGGTCAGCCTCATATTCCGGTTATGAAACTGATTCAAGAATTTTAGAGGGTGATGATCAGTATAAACCATTACGACTGGTCCGAAAGCAGGAACATATACATCGAAGTGCCTGAGCGCCACCACTATCGCCAGGAGTTCTTTTTCAATTACAGAGTAATTCCTTTGTGCACTATTGAATTTTTTACTGTAAAAACTCACTGGATGTTCGATACCTTCATCATCTGTCTGTAACAAGACAGCCCCAACCCCTACGCCACTGGCATCAGTCGCCAGCTGAAAAGGTCTGCTGAAGTCCGGGGCCCTGAGTATGGGGTGGGTACATAACAGGTGTTTCACCAAGGAAAACGCCTCTGCACACTCAGGAACCCACCGGAACTTCTTGTCCTTAGATAATAAGTCAGTTAAAGGTGCAAGTACAGTCGAATAGCCTTTGATGAAGCGACGATAATAGCCTATCATACCTAGAAACCGCATGATTTGTTTCTTAGTCGTAGGCTGAGGAAACTGATCGATGGCTTTGATCTTTGTCTGTGGAGGGCACACCTGACCCATCCCCACCTCGAACCCCAGGTACAAAACTGTGGCTTTGACAAAATCGCACTTACCCAGGTTTACCACCAAACCTGCTTCATTCAGTTTATTAAATAGCTGTCCGATGTGAGCACAGTGACTGTTAAAATCATCGTCGTATATTATGACATCATCTAGGTACACCGTACAGTTGGGAATGTCGGCTACAATGTCGTTCATTAATTTCTGAAACGTTGCAGGGGCATTTTTCAGCCCGTAAGGCATAACATGGCAACGATATGTGGCACCGTCCACCACAAACCCCACACCTCTCGCGCTCGCTCAGACAAGGGCACTTGCCAATATCCCTTAACAAGGTCTATCTTAGTGAGGAACTTGGCTTGTCCTATCTTATCCACACTGTCGTCCACGCGAGGGAGAGAGTAGGCATTTGTGGGGGTTAAACCATTCAACCTGCGGAAATCTATACAAAACCGCACCTTGCCATCTGGTTTGGGCTGCAGTGTGACTGGGGAATTCCACCTTACTGCACCCTCAGAAATCAGCCCACGTTTCAGCATATAATCCAGCTCTTCCCTAAGTGCTGGTAATTTAATAGGCGGAACACGGTATGGCACTGATTTAAAGGGCGGGTGGTCCCCAACATCAACATCGTGCACCGCTTGAGTAGTGAGGCCAGGATGCTCTGCGAAAACAGCTGGGTTTGAATCAATCAAGTGCTGCACAGCTACACGTTGTTGCTCAGGCAGGTGCAATATCAACTCGTGAGCCACTTGTGTAGAATTCCCCGCCCACTGATCCGCGGAAATATGACAATCCCAATTATCCTCCCCCGCAGCTTGACTGTCCCTTCCTCCTTCTCCACCACGATCGCTGCAGATCAACACCGGGACAGTGAGAGGCTCGGAGGGGCGCCTCACATACTCTTTCATCAGATTTACATGGCAAAGTTGGTTCTTTTTCTTACGATCAGGAGTAGCTACTAAATAGTCTAGATCAGAAACCTTCCTTACAACCCGATACAGACCAGAATACTTGGCTGACAAGGGGTGTCCCACCAGAGGCAGTAGTATCAGTACCTCCTGATCTACTTCAAACTCCCTCAGCTTCACCTTCTGGTCGTATCTGTCCTTCATCTGAGCTTGTGAACTCTTAAGGTTCCGACCTGCTACCTCCAGGCTCTTTAGCATTCTCTCACGGCTTTCAACAACATACTTTAGAAGCGAGCATGGCTTTGTGACTCCCTCCCAGATCTCCTTGACTATGTGGAGGGGCCCCCTGACCCTGTGTTCAAAAACCAACTCGTTCGGGCTAAATCCCAAGCTCTCCCCAGGTACTTCTCTCGCAGCAAATAAAACGTATGGGAGACCTAGATCCCAGTCCTTCCCATTTTCCATGCAATAACACCGCAACATACTCTTGAGAGTCGAGTGCCACATTTCCAAAACTCCCTGACTCTCGGGATGGTAGGCAGATGACACCACAGACACTATCCCATGTTGCTGCATGGTCTGCTTAAACAGAGCAGAAGTAAAATTGGATCCCTGATCAGACTGGATCTCCTGAGGGTAGCCATAACGAGAGAAATAGACAAGTAGGTTTTTGACAACAGTCTTAGCCATCCCGTTGCACATGGGGTAAGTATCTGGATACCGTGTTGCTACATCCATTACAGTTAGTAAAAATGTATTGCCGGTACTAGTGGGGGCAATGGGCCAACCATATCGATAACTACTTTGCTGAAGGGCAGCCCAATGACAGGGAGGGGTTGTAACGGGGGTCTCGGGATGACCTGATTGGGTTTCCCAACAACTTGACAAGTGTGACACTGTGACACCCATGACACGACACTCTCCTTTAACCCAGGCCACCAGAAAAGCTTGCTCAGAGTGCCTCCGTCTTACGTGCCCCCAGGTGCCCTGCCAAAGGCACATCATGAGCTAATCTCAATAAGCTCTCACGGCACACCCTCGGTACTACTAACTGGTCCACTAATCCTGACTCGCCATCCCACTTTTTCTTGGGATCCTGATGTCTCCGATACAAGATCCCCTCGGACAAGAAAAAATCACCAGGCTGCGCATCCCCATCGCTCTCCAGTTCGACAGCACCATTACCACACGCCCTGACTTCAGGATCTTCCAGCTGCAAGGAACATATATCAGCAGGTGCGAGATTATCCAAGTTCATCTTAAATAATTTATTTCCACCTCCAATGTCCCGCTGAGCCATCCTTTCCTCACGCTGCGCATAACGATGCTGTCGCAGAGTTTCTTCCTGCCCTGCACCTGCACTAGCGGTGACAGGCCCCGGGGCCTCTCCAGGATCTAACATAGGTGCCAATAATGAGTCACCAAGAAACACTGCCGGCTCAAAACTCTCCAATTGACCAACACTTCCCATTTTCTTGTGGCCATTCCTCCGCGGTTTGATAGACTGAGATGGTGGCTGCAAGGCTCCGGATGTCTGAGAACGCGTCACATCACACGCCATGGTTTGTACGCTACACTTCTCAACCAACTCCGGTTCCTCCCTACTAACGTCGGCCGCCTTCTCGGCAACGACCAAGGGTGAAACCTTAGAAGCAGGCACCGCAAAGTCGTTGCCGAGCAGGAGGTAGACGCCCCCAAGAGACAAGTTCTCTACAATTCCTACATCCAGCTCCTTCGCCACACCATCCACCTCCAGCTCCATCCGCACCAGCGGGTAGGACTTCGTAGCATTGATCCCCTGAACTACCACCACCCGAGCAGCGTTAATCGGTCTACCAGTAAAGTTCTTTAACAAGGTCTGAGAAGCCCCCGTATCACGCAATAGCTTAACTCCTCGCCTTTCGCCAGCCCACCTCACAAAACCATGACCTCTATGACCCCCAAAGACGTCGCGGACAGGGTTCGAGCCTTCCGGACTCTTGAACACAGGCTGTGTCCCACCCTCTGACGAACTACCCTTGGCAAACTCAGAAGATATAGGCGACACCCCTATGCTGCGGGCCAATGACACAACCTTGTTTGGTGGCTTGTTCGGACAAGCATTTGCAAAGTGACCCTCCTTGTGACATGCGAAGCACTCTTTACTCTTTGATTTCCCTTGGGAGTGGGAGGTACCATTAGACTTCTTATACGGGACGGTATTTGGTTTATGTTCAGTTTTATTGTCAGTGCTAGATGGTTTTGTGTATTTATGTGTATCAAAATTCTTGGGAGAGGGAGGGGTACGATCCTTTGCACCCGACTCACTCCTAGCTGCTGCTCCGCACCCTCGAATTAATGACAGTCGGCGGTCAGCCATTTCTGCTGCCTCCTGGAGAGTTCTAGGATTTGTTTCCTTTATATTTAATGTTAAGTCCCCGCCTGTGCACTTAAAGAACTGCTCCAAGAAAACCAGCTCACTCAACTCCTCAAAAGTAGCTGCCCTCTCAGAACGCAGCCAATGTCGTAGTGCATCAGACAAGTCCCGGGCGTGTTCTAGGAAGGTACTATCCTTGCCCTTAGTAACATCCCGAAACTTCAAGCGGTAAGTTTCTGGTTGTAACTCATAGGCCCGTAGCACAGCCTTCTTTAGCTCATCATAAACTACACAGGACTCTAAAGGTAGTGCATCATACGCTTTTAGCCCCTTTCCTAGGAGTCTTGATGAAACTAATGCTGCCCACTTTTCCTGAGGCCACTGGTGTTCCTGACAATTCTTCTCAAATCGCATAAAAAACTCAGCCACACATAATTCATCGAACACAGGAACTAGTTTAAGCAGGTGCGACAATGATTGGTCCCGATGTCTGTTACCTCCCCCAATATTTCGCCCTGTTACCTCCACTCGAGATCTCTCCAGCTCCCTGTCAGCCCGATACCTAGTAGACTCTGCCTGCAGTTCAGCCTCTCGTATAGCTGTTCTCTCTGCAGCCTCAGCCTGAGCTCTAGCAACCTCAGCCTGCACACTAACCTGTCTTTCGGCGGCCTCAACCTGAGCTCTAGCTGCCTCAACCTTGGCCATCTCAAGCCGAAACAACAAATCTGGAGTCAACCCTTGAGGAGGGGAAGGTGCATTTAATGGAGAGGGTCCCTGTGATTGAATTCCACGCTGCCATTGACCATCAACTTGGGGGTATGTACTAAATTCAGGCACCCTGACGTTTGAGATGGGGGTAGAGTGGAGGGGGGGCTGGGGACCGGGGCCCCCAGTCGCCTCTCCACCCAGGTCTCTCCCTTCTAAACCCAATATCAAAATCCTCAGCTGATCTTTCCTCATGCCACTTAAACCCTGGTGACCCTGAAGACCTGCCACACACTTTAAGCCATACTTATTCAGCTTCAACACCCTGGCAGCGGTAAGGGGCACCTCTAAAAATCTTCTAGCACCCTCCTCGCTATCGACTAGCCACTCCACAGGTCTTTCTCCCTCCGAGCCCGTATCGTGATCTGACCCATCACTGTGTTCTGATGTATTAGACATGTTTGTGTACTGCAGTAATTATCACGGTTATAGAATGTGCCTTATCTCCTATGCAAGTATGTATATACTAATGTTATTTAAAGTCTGTTAATGTGTTATATTGGTTGCTCCAAAAAAAAAAAAAACTATATGTCCAATGTATTCCTCTAATCATAAGGAATCTCAAAACAAATGACCACTATATTCCTCTGTTCAGTAAATCCTATGCAAGGTCGCCATTTGTTACGTCCTGGGATATATAAACACTGGGCTCTTTCTATTGGACTAGGTATGCGGCAACAAGCAACAACGGAAAACGCTAGATCCAACCTTTATCTATAAACCCAGGCAACAAACCACCCTAAACCGTCAAGAGTCCTGCCTGGACAACGAGGAATCCTATGACTCGGTTACAGGGTGCATGCACTATAGACTGCTGATAGTCAAGCAGGCTATATAAAAGATCACACAATTAAGTTGACTTAAAGCTTCAAGGAAAAGATAGATAACGAAATTAAATTGCAGAAACAATTTAATAACAAACTAGAAGAAAGTACATTTAACGTTACGTTAATTAATACAACTAATCACCCCTGCATGAAAGAAGGTGAAAGCAAACAGTCCTCAAAACATCGTACAGGTAGACAAGATGCGGGTCTCTAAACTGCATGCGGCTAATGTAGGATCTGATGCTTAGCAAAGAAAGTACGTTACGGATTTAGAGAACTCTTAACTCATAAGCAGGAATAAATACTAGTGATAGGACATACAGTGTATAATGGCATAGGTATAATTAAATAAAGGCAGCAACTCGCAACATAACCACATACAGGTGTGCTTCTCACTCTTAGTCAGGCAAGCCTGCTCGGACAGAGTCTCTAAGCCACACCCTGACTCACAATGCTCACAAAAACGGTAAACTGTGGCACAATAACAAGCATACAGAGATAATAAACCCCTAGCTGTTAATCTGCCAGGCGGCAGAGGTCTAGCCGGAAGGATATAGGCTTCGGATACCCGGGCTGAGCCACCTGCTCTAGCCTAGGGACGTTCCCAGGTCTGTGCGCCAAATTACTCTAATTGAAAGGGTGCTCTCTTGAGAGACTCAGATCGCAAGTATCTGACTCTCTCCTGGCGACCCTAAAACAAAAGCAAGACGTGCTAGCGCAGTGCTGAGTGGACTAGGCAAGGGCCCTCACACAACACAACGCTAGACACACAGGGACACAGACAAGAAAATGCCCCCCGACTCCCACGGGTATCCTAGTAAAGTCGTGCGGGTCCACGGGACTCGCACCAGCAGACTTTACTTAAAGGATCGCAAAAAGCCTCCCCTCCGGTCTAGCCCCTGCTAACCTGACACAAGAACACACCAGCAAGCATGAAACCACCAAATATGAGACAACAAAAAAAGCTTCCTAGGTCTCATTAACAATTACATCCCTGCATGAAGGCCCAAAATCCTATCTAGTTATCTGAGAGCTCGTCGTTAATACAATAATAGATATAAGGTCTATCAAGGGGATGGGATAATTAAATAGATTGGTGAAGTAGTGGAAAGAAGGTATACAAAGTAAGAGAGAACGTTTCTAAGTGGGGTTGAGAGGGATAGATATCAAGGGGGTCCGAAGGGTACGACAATGAGGTGAGCTCTGAGTCTTGAATCTGTCTGGACCCCCCACTAGGCATGCAGAATACATCCCAGGCTTGGCAACACTCAACACAGTTGCCTGGTCAAAATCCTCTACCCCGTGCGTGAGTCGAAACTAAGCCTAACGTTGCAATCAAATGCATGTGGCAGCGCTTCAGGCTCGTCCCAAGCTGGACTCTCCGCGCGAAGCAAAGTCCCAAGCCGGTCTCTCTCTCCTGCTTGTCTCTTCCCGCTCTCACTAGACTTACATCTTATATATTATAATGAAACAATCAACTATCGAGAATAAAATATACTAAGATGCGTTGGTTAAGAATAAGGGCAGCTACAAGCTGTGAAACAACATAAGAATATCCCAGACATTAGTTACGTTGTCGTAGGATATATACTAAGGGAAAGCCTGCCGGCCGGCGACCACCAGCCGGTTTCTAAACGGCTGGGCAGCCGACGCGCGCGCATGCCCGCACGTGGTTACTATGCAGAAGCGTCACACAAGATACCTGCAGGGCCTTACCTTAGTGAGTGATTGCATCCAACGGAAATTACTCTCCAAGTCGCGGGTAAGATACCCCGGCGAATGAGTAAGGATCCAAACGCAATGAGGGGGAACCGCAACGGTGGGTATTATATCTATCTGTTTCCGCCTCATTACACTCGCATGCGTCAAAGGCTCACAAACCACGGGGTTTACCGTGATGTCGTAGAGTGTTGCACCATGCTGACAGGTCCAAGGGTCACCACTAATTAAAATGCGGGCATCTAAAACCCGGTGTCAATACAGGACATGATTAACAACCTAAAGACTTCACTACCGGTGTCCGTGGTGGTTAACAAAGACATTAAAAGCTCTTAACTCAGTAGGGAAAGGGAGAGGGTGAGCAAGTGTATTTCTGAAGCAGAAGTCTCTAACTCAACGTACGGTGTATACCAGAACGCATTACCAAAGCTTGAGAGAAAATGCACTAAAACTGAGGTAGTAGACACGGCTCAATCACTGACGGCAATAGCCCTGAGCTGGTTGTTCTTAACCAAGTGCCCAAACACGTGTTTTCTATGGTCACTTAATAAACACCTCTTGTTTGCCATTTTTACGCCCCCCCCCCCCCTTGTTTTTTTCTAAACCTAACAGGCCTGTCCAAGTGTCCATACCACGGGCGGGGAAAAAGGCTCATACGGGTATGTTTTAAGCTGCGCTCACCACCGGGGCAGCTTGGGCCTACCTGCTCGCCGGATAAGGTTTTATCCTTACTTGTGCCGTGTAGTCAGGCGCTAGCTTTTCGGATTAATTATTAAAGAAGGCTAATATCCTTAGTTTTTATAAGCCTTAGTTTTGCGGCGAAAAGAAAGAAGGGTCTCAGCTCGCGGCGGTGAGCAACAAGCTTAAATTGCCTCGGGTTAACGAAACGGAAAGATCCCTTGTTAAATCACTCCGGTTCTTTACATCCATACCTTAAGAATGAACAATGTATTCAGGTATGTACAATATTGGCATTCAGATACAAGGCATACGCGTACAATTTTATGCCCAGTACAAGTTGAATCAAAATTTTCCGAGGATGACACAACCTCAACAACAAAGTCTTCTTATAGGTCGACAGCACAGGTCATCGCGTCACAAGAAGGATATTAGTTTCTTTACTCGTAGTAGTCATTAGGGACAGGATTCCCGGTGTAGTGGGAAGAGCCCATAACAAACAAGGGGATGTCCCACTTGATTTTACACAAAGTTTTCAAGGGATAGCTAACACTAAGTGTGGGCTCCCGATCAGTTTTTCTTGGCGCGATGCTGGTCTGTGGCTCTGAATAGCCACAATACTGACCAGTGCATTTTTTCAGGCAGAGGGTCTAGTAGTCCATGTGCTCTTACTAATTAAGATTAATCTTAAAGGTGAAAAAGGAGGGGGGGGGGGGAGTGTTGGTAAGACCCAAGACTCCTAGAACCCCTCCGCCGGAGTATGTGATAAGATCACGAGCTGTGATACTTGTTAAGCCCAGCTGGTGATACAGCCGGACATAATATTTTTTCTTTTAAAGATATCTATCATAAGTGATAACTATATAATATATTTTGGGTGCTAGAGGGGTTGAGTTACTTTCTAAGTCAACTCCTCTGGTTCGGTTGGGTTTTTTCCTCCGGCGATCTTTCTGAGTATTGACGCCTTTTTCTCGCCTCGCAGGCGATAGAAATGTTTTCCAACTACCCGGCATGGTGTGCGGTACCACGAGCCTCCCCGGCGTAAATACGATTTCTGCCGGGAAGGACCTCGGCTAATCCGAGCAAACTCGCCCGAATCAACCCCACACTAAGTCTCCTTACGCCCAGCGGCACAGTCCAGTGTGATTAGTCTCTTATCCCACTAATGCTAATAGACGGTCGGATAGTGACAAGTGGTTGTCTTAGGGGGCCGGTGACAAATGTCACAGGTAAGTTCAATGACGAAGACACCTTCTTAGGGAGGTTATCGTCATTTTTCTGAATATGAAGGGAAATGAGGAGGGCGGTTGGGCTAATTCTAGTTTCCCGGCGTACTTAGGTGTTAGGATGTGTAAAACCTCCCAGGTTATCCTTATGAGCATTGATTCCTGGATTTTTTTTATTTCCAGAGCTCACCACATTTTGAGCAGCACAACTAGCAGAGGAAGGAACAGTTCTCGGCGGGCAGGGCGGTTCAGTCTACATAATGCCTCTGTTTAAAATTTGTGCCACACCTACATGTCCAAGAGTACCGATAATTGCACACAAATTTTGCATTCGATGTGTTATGTGCATCGATAGGTCTAAATTTCTCTGGACTTCCCGGCAATGCCCAGTATGCTCTGTCCTCTATACAGAATGGACGAGCAAACAAGATTTTTCGTGCCTAGCGGCCTTGATCGATATTAGATCCAAATTTACCTCTTATGCTATGACAGCAAACGTCAAGTTAGTTTGTGATGACGCAAACCTGTTGCGACTCATTCGGCTTTACTCTTTTGATGAGGATTCATTAGGTTTACAGGCACCATTTGTAGACCCGTCAACCGATAACTCTGACTCAGAAGCCGCAGAGGTAAAACCCCCTCCCCACCACAAGAGAACCCGCCCAGCATCTCCGATTCTCCATGCACCCTACCACGACCAACATCCAAGTCACCCCGGCGACAGTATGGACAGTCTTCAGTCCAGGACCCACGGCCTCCTAAAAGACAAAAGTGTGTCTCGCTCTCAACAGTTGAAGTCATGGCGGATGTTCACGCTAGGGACGATTTTACAGAGCAGCCGTCGAAACAGAGGTGTAAGCCGGAATCACGACCACTCCCCTCAGTTTGTCCCCGGAGGTGCCAGAGTTTTTTCCTGGCCTCATGGGGACAGTAGCGGAGGGGATTAAGTCAGATCCCAAGGATAGGTCTAAAGTAAAAAGGGCCCAACAAATGTCCCATTTTGTGCTCCCACATGTTAATCTGCCTTACTCAAAGGAGGAACGCTCTTTTTCACCATCTATGGCCACAGGGCAATACCGCAGTTCAGAAGTAGGCAGGGGCGCAAAGAAAATAGGTTCTCAGGCAGGTCAAGACCTAGCCACACCCGGGACGTCCAGTAGCCCCGACCTTTTTGAGATAAATGACTTTTATAATATTGTTGACTCACCTAAAAGTCCCATCCTTGCACCTAGTAAGTTGGGTCCCAGTCTGGAGAAAAGCTGTAAAGTAACTGAAACTACAACCAGCCTTAAACCAGTGATAATAAAGGTAATGGGACCGCCGAAGAAGTCGGGATCTCCGGTGGCCCCACCGGAAGTAGGTAGGGCCATAGAAGTTCTGGAAGGTTGATAGTAAGGGTAAGAGAGAGAGAGGCCGTGACCAGTCTCTTAAGAGACCCCGCAATCAGTGTGTCACAACCAAACATTTAGATAACTTCTTACAGAAAGTGTTACAACAATGTTCAGAAGCAAAAAGGTCTCGCAATACTCCCACAGCGACGACGGAATCTCCCCCGAGGTCCCCTGTGAGACCTCTCACCCAAGCCAAAATTTAAGTCCTTCCCCCTCCAAACTCTACCATGGCTAGCATGGGAGCTATACCGAAGGTTCCCCCAGTACCACTTACTCCCTCTGACAGTAGTAATACTCCTCGGGCACGCATGCCGCCCAAAGATAAGATACTACCACTAACACAGTCGGACCCTCCGGCGGATACCATTACGGTGACTGCCGCCCGGCCGACCCCTTATCATTGTTCAAACCCATGTTTCTACCCTTTCTCCATAGATAAACAGCTACAAAGGAGAGCTATTATCCCAGGCTTACAGGAATCAGATTGTTTCTGGTTCCCAGTAAAACCACCTAAATCAGGGAGTGAGGACAGGTCAATCGCAGGGAAGATCCCAGTTCCTCGTGAGTGGGTAATCGAGACCAATAAGAATAATGAGTTCCGAGCTAAAGATCCACAGGGTAATATTTTAAAGGTACCGATTACGGCGATTCCCAATGTCTGACATTATGAATACTTTGTTTATGTACCTGCTCAACTTATACCTCCATCCCCAGGAAATCTCATTTATCCTGAACGCTCCCGGCCTTACGGCGTACACGGGTATGACTCATTTAGAATAGACGAACCGAAATTGGTTACAATTCCGGCGCGCTTACCGCCGAGTCAGTCAAGAAGGCAAGAAGTTCTCCTGGGGCAGGTAGGTCATGGTCCATGGGTAGACTGGGAGACAGAGATTCAACAGTTTGCTATTGCATTAACGTCAAATCCCTCCCATCTTGTTCACCTACCCAACCAAATTGAGTATGATTGGCTGAATCCACAACCAGGAGGTGTCCCCGCCCTTATTTTTGAATTTTTGGCATACCCTCAGTTAACTCAACAGGATTTCCCAGATCCGTTCAATACCCCTCCCCTAATTGATCTCCAAAGAGAGTTTCTATTACGAGATAATGCCCACAGACGGTTTGCGTCATTCCTGCTCAGTCGACAAACTGCACAATCCATCTCCCGGCCAGTAGAGCCTAATTCAGATCAAGGTGTAAATGAGACGATAGGGTTATTCTAACAACTTCTCCTCCCACATCCGGAGAGATCAATTTCAGTCATACGAACAGCCTTGTTTGAAGCAGTCCGGGCTAGACAACACCTAAGACTTTTTATGGTGAAAGGTTTACCCGGTAATATATACCACCGGGTGACCTTTTCTCCGGTGTTGACAGCCTCAGTCATGGATATTCAGACTAAGCAGGCAGTCCGACAGATGCGGCAACAGTTGTTAACCGCCGCTGAATAATGTAAAGGGATGAGGGTATGATTCTTACAGGTTAAGATACGACGCCAGCCATCACTAGGCAGTCGCCTAGCCCAAACTACACGACATCCACTTAAGATTCCAATGTTCTCTCTCTCCCAGGGCCTTGCAAAGGCGTGTGGATCCGAGGGTAGACTCCGTAGAATACACCCAAGCAAAGCCTAGGGGTCCCTACGGTCATCACCGGGCTACGCCCCGGCGGACGGGAAGGGCAGGAACAACAAAGAACCCAACGACGTCAATTTGAATTGGTGAATATCCGTTTCATTAGAAGGGAGTCACTAACCAAAGACAAGTTACTAAGGTTGTTCCACCCGAGCCAACATACCACGTTAAGTACGTCCTCAGTTACCTTATGCCTCTACCAAACCAACCGTACATGAGACTATGAGTACAACCATCTCGTTTTACCCATCCCTCACGGCTTTCAAGGGGTCAAACAGCAGCTTATACTGCAAATAGAGTATCTTGGAAAAAGAAGAGGCTGGCAGGCTTATGGCAACAGTAACATAAAGGAATCAGTAGTTGGTGCGGCTTCAATCGACTGCCAAGTAGTTGCGAAGTCGTTTTCTAAACACCAATATCATATCGAAGAGTTTAGTAAGGTTTGTTGAATCCCAGTACCTACAATTCCCATGTAAAATAACATTATAATGCATGTACTACCCCTAGGGTACGAGGTCGGCTTAATAAGGACGCACCTCGTTCCCACACGGGTAATTCAGTGGATTAAACTGGTGTGGGGACACAACCAATCTCTTTCTCTCAATAACTCGGCAGGCAACCGCAACAGATTTCGTGGGAAATTGTGCCGGTTGCCCGTAGTCTGTACACAACGAGAGGGCTGGTATTGTCCTCGGTGCGTCTTTTTCAGCTGGATTAAAAGGTGAGGTTGGACCGGATGGAAGTAAGTGTTTATTCGTGGAAAATACCACAAATAACTATTTCACGGGAAACGAACTATCAGTCTGGGTAAGGTAGGATATTTCACCTTGATGTAGTATTCTTCCCCCTCTGTGGTATGGATATAGACGAAGGCTTACGAATAAGTTAATCATACCTAGGCCAATAAAGCCAAGACTGTGTCCCCCAAATTAAATACTTCCCGATTAACGAACAGGAGTTAGTCCTTTTGTTTTCCCTCCCTAATGAGCCCTCAACTCCCTCCTAAGAATAGCAATCGATCACAGTTTAGAAGACTAATTAAACAGAGTACAGACGAAGCAAAGATATCGAGTTACTAAAATTATCAGAACAGCTTCCGGCTCTAGCCGGAACGCTGAGCATTTTGCATCAAGCATCATACCTCAGTGCCGTAAAGAACGGTGAGGCAGACACTGTCCTGGAGACAGCACACAAGTCTAATGAACCCCCAAGTGAAATATCTTCTAACAAGTGTTACGTCCTGGGATATATAAACACTGGGCTCTTTCTATTGGACTAGATATGCGGCAATGTACAGAGTAGATGTACAAACAGTTAAGAACAGAGGACATAGCCTAATCCTAGGATACAGTATATGAGCCTGTATTTAGTTGGAGAGGAACATAAGTAAGTTCCGTAACAACAATTTCTGAACCTCAATGTGAGATATCAAGTGTACCTAATCGTTCAAAATATAAGCAGATATTCTTTGAAGTAACACGCTGCTTTCTTTCCAATGTTTTACTTAAATATTGTTTGCAAACAATAAAGACTGTTATATGATTCTTTGTCTCTACCTATGGTATTTGTTAGTGGTGATATTGTCACGAATGACCCCCTCCACTCTTAGATATCAGGCATATCGTCAATGATGGAGGGGCCACTAATAAATTGTAGGTTTGAGTCCCGGAGGGAAGAAGGAAAACCTAATATTTAGTAGTGGCCCCGAAATAATTGACGATGTAGGGCCCTCCCTTCCATCCCCTTCCCATTCGTTTGATGTCTTAAGTAGTCTTAATATGTCATTGAAAGAAGAAGTATGGCGGCTCAAGGAGCAACGTCAGGGGAGAATCCGCAAGAAATCCACCGAGATGGAAAGCATTAGAATATAACATATTTTAAGTTTATTTTTCCTCTTTATTTTTTCGAAAGATTTTTCGTAGTGAGTACCCAATCATAAGATGATTCCATAAGAGAATTAGCGTTGCCCTTATGACGTAGGACTCCTTCTTTCCGCGGAGGTCAATTCAAACTGGCTACCTGCGGGCGCTTGAAGGGGGACTATTATACTAATAGGCATATCGTCAATGATTTCGGGGCCACTACTAAATATTAGGTTTTCCTTCTTCCCTACGGGACTCAAACCTATATTCTAAGCTACCCTCCATCGGTTTCTATCCCTCCATCTTTGCCTTTGTCTCTAATTTCCTTTCTGGTTGTTCCATAGCTGCGGTTGTGGATGGCCATCGTTCACTTCCTCATCCTATCAACTCCGGCGTTCTCAGGGATCTGTCCTATCTCCTATTCTCTTCTAATTTTCATAAATTATCTTCTCAACTGTACCTCCAGTCTTATCCATTCATATGCAGACGACTCTACCTTACACTATTCAATTAGTTTCCCAGAATGTCCCAGCCAGCAATCCCTCCAAAGCAAACGTAATGAAGCCATAAGATCACTTATCTTCTGATCTAACTACTATCTCCAATTGGGACAGAGAAAACCTTGTTACCTTTAATGCTTCCAAAACCCAATTTCTCCATCTATCTACTCGACGTGAACTCCCAGCAGACTATCCCTTATTCTTCAATAATACAAAAATCAACCCTTCATCTTCTCTCAGTGTTCTTGGTGTCTCTTTTTATTCTGCTCTCTCTTGGAAGGACCATATTACCAGTCTTGCTAAGGCGGCCTCCCAGAAGCTGGGTGTGCTCAACCACCTCAAGGGGTTCTTTATCCCTGTTCAGCTTCTTGCTCTGTACAGGGGCACAGTGCGTCCTTGTATTGAGTACTGTTCACATGTGTGGGGAGGATCTTCTCGCACAGCACTTCTAGACAAAGTAGAAAGAAATGCCTTTCGCATCATTAACTCCCGTCCACTAACCGACTCTCTGTAATCTCTCTCTTCGCCGCAATGTTGCATCTCTCTCGCTATTTATCGCTACTACAATAATCAGTGTTCCTCAGAGCTCTCTCAGTGCATACCACCTTCTCTACGTAGGGTACGTAGGACCCGTCTTGCAACACAATCCCACCCATACTCTGTACAACTCTCCAACTCAAGAGTGAAACGTTACTCCCAATCATTCTTCTATTCTACAGCTGAGCTCTGGAACTCTCTCCCTGAATCCATCTTTCCCTCATCCTATGACTTAAAGTGTTTCAAACTCCGTGGTTCTAAGCCATTTTGGCTCAAACGTTCCTTGATTTTGGCTCTGTCACTCCTTTAACTCTGGGGGAGGCACTCGTCACAGGCAGTTTTGCATTTTGTCTCCCTCATCCACATAGAAAAAAAATATATAAATACTTATATAGTGTGGTAATTTTTAATACCCAATATTGTGAATTCCATGGGATTCATACTAGTTCATTCATTATACGTAGGCCAGAATCGCTACCTCTGTCCTTTGTAACTCAAAAAGGGCTACAGCAAATGGGCTGTACATTTTCACACCTGTTCCCTGGTTGGCTGTTCCCAAAACAGAAATATTAAATCTATTAACCTAGTCGTTCTTTTAGTTATAAAGCTTAATGGTGATCAGGATTTGTGACGTAAATATAATCCATAGTATAATATGTTCTAGTGCAACATAGTGATCACAACTAGCATATATAGATTCCATAAAAAATGAAGCAATCAGAATAAGTTGAAAATTTCGAGTAAGACTGCGAAGAAAGTTTTGATTATGCTGTACGCGCTTATGCATTCATTTCATCGTCTCTAGTATTTTTTCTCTCTCTCTCTGTGCCACTCCATCTTTTTCTACTTCTATTTAGTTTTTCTGGTATGTATCTTTCTCTTTTGTTTGCCATTTTCTCTTTTAGCTACTTTTATTTAGTTGTTCTAGTATTTTGTTCTCTATATTCTTGTCATTCCATCTTTATCTATTCTTAATAATTTGGTGTAGTATTCATTGTTTTTTCTCTTTTTGTTTTGCCATTCCCTCTTTATCTATTCTTAGTGGTATGTAGTATTTACTTTTCTCTCTCCCTTTTTGCCATTCTCTCTTTGTCTACTATTCACATATCCTGGGCTTTTCTTCCTCTCTCTCTCTCTCTCTCTCTCTCTCTCTCTCTCTCTCTCTCTCTCTCTCTCTCTCTCTCTCTCTCTCTCTCTCTCTCTCTCTCTTTGTTTACTCCTATTTATATGTATTGGTATTTGTCTTCCCCTCTCTTTGCCATTCTATATTTATCTTCTATACACATGTTCTAGTATTGCTCTTCCCTTCTGTCATTTCCATTCTCTCTTTGTCTACTCCTATTTACAATTTCTAGTATTTTTCTCTCTCCCTATCTCTTTGCCATTTTTTGTTTATCTACGCCTATTACCTTTCTTTCCTCTTCTTTCGTCCGTGTCTAATTCTCCCTTTCGTTTCTCTCTCTCGCTCTCTCTCTGTGCCGTCTTTCTCTGTTTTGCCTCTCCCCCTCTTTCAATTCCCTCCTATCAGATTTCTTTTGGGGTCTCCTTTGTTCTCTATTCATTCCACCCCTTTCATTTGGACCTCCTTCAGTATGCCTTTGCGTCTTAATTCTCACCCTCTCTCATCTCTCCGTATCTATATATCTGCCTATCTATTTCTCTATCTAACTCTTACTCTCTATATATCTATCTAGCTAGCTAGATAGATAACTATCTATATGCTGTTATACTCTCAGCCGGGCTCGAACCACCGATTGTCATGACTTAACCAATTCGACCACTTGTATTTGTGAGATATACAGTACTTATGTGTGTGTGTGTGGTATTGCTACTGGGCTTGTTCAAATTCCTATAATTCAATGGGAAGATATTATTGGGATTTTATAGGCTATGTCCGGATTTAGACTTTGGAAAGTATGATATATATATATATTGAAATGTCGGGTTAGTATTTCAACTCGATTTACTATGATCTCGTACAATCTTATACTAAGATATATTGAGATGGAATATGCTCGACAGGGTCACGTCTAGCTTTATAATTCTTGCATCAATTCTTTATGCCAAGGCAGCATTCACACAATATAAACACAATATTACTTCACACTTGAGTTTATTCATAGGATATAGGTTAATGTATAATAGAAGATTGCTCTGTCATATAGAGCAGACAATAAAAGTTCGGAAAATGATCTTCTTAACACCTTACGAGCGGCCTATGCGGTTTATTTATGTGTACCGCACAGCGGGGTGTTTTTAGCCAAAATAGGGCTGTTTACGTGATCATTTTCATGCCTAAATAAAACCCAGAACGTAAAACAAGTACCTATCCCTGAAAGGGCATAAACAGAGCTTTCGAATGACACCATAACGATCCTTGTATGATGGATAGTTTTCTTGCAATAACCGTGCAACGCGAGTGCAAAAAGCAGGTAATTCGGTACTTTCAGTACATAATTGAGTATGTAGCGAGTGAGAGAGGGAGGAGGGAGCTGAGATTTGTGTCAGTAGGTTCGCCGCGGTGGTCTGGAGCAGTCATACGCTCGCTAGTCTCCTGCCACCACTTGTCTCTCTCTCTCAGCCACATTACGTGCTGAAATTGCCACTCGAGTTATGTCGAGCGCCGCCACATAGTCCAGCTTTATTTAACTCGACTTATGTTGCTCGCCGCTAAATAAGGGTTAAGGACGTCATTAGGCACTGGTTGTTGCACGGTTTCCAGTCGGCCGGGCGAATCCTGGCCCATTCCTCGGCCTTATCACTGGCTCGGGGGCCATAGGGGTTAGGGGTAGGTACGGTGGACGTGTGGGTGGTGGCCTTTTGGATGGCGGCTACCATGTCTTGACCCCGGGATTGCCTCAAGGTCACAATCCGTCTTACGACCGGCATATCTATGTCATAATCAATGGGTTCCACGATAGAGAAGTGGTCGGCCACTGCCAAAGGTAAGATCCTCAGCAAGGCCCTGAACACATTCTTCTTCTTTTGGGCGGTGGTTTCCTCCGCGAACGCGGTGACAGCGAGCTGGGTCAACTCACTGATCGTGTCGTCCAAATTCCCATTATATTTGACTTGGTGAAAATGCTAATGATAGCCAAAAAAATTGCATTAGATCCTCAAGGGGTTAATATGTTGCATAGTTGAAATGAGGCATACTGTGTGTTTATTTTTTATTTTTGTTCAGCTGATGATAAACTGAATCCCTTAGCAACTGATATCTCGATAATTAATGGAATGATATGACACTGCTATGTGTCTGCATCATATTATTGCCAACTTTTCATAATTAGCATTATATTTCGCTACACAGTCTTGATAATAGCCGAGTAATCAGGGTGGCGAGATATCAATTTACCATCAGCTGGAAATAAACAACATATAGGAAGCTACCCATCTGTCACGCTTTACCCTGGAATCGAACCCGGGATCTCTACGCTGTGAGCTGTGCTTACTGTACCCTGTTCCAAATTAGTAGCCCAAGAAATCGTGCACCCTATCCTCTGTAGGCTAACTCAAAAAGGGCCCTAGCAAGTGATCTGTAACTTTCCACGCCTATGCCCTGGCTGACCCCTTCCAACTGTTAGAAATAGTAGCTCAATTACTCTAGTTGTTTGTGAGTTATAGAAGTTAATGTTCAAGAGCTTTGGCCTACCTACTTGGGATAAGGTATAACCACTTCATCACAGGTTTCCCAAGTGTTAAACATTAAATCTAAAGTGAATTTAAAACCCTTCATGGCACATAACACAAAAACGTTGACTTAAATGTCTTCTATTTTATTTTACATCATAAAGTAAAGCTATATCAGAAAGCTTGTTCAGCAGAGGTGTGTGCTCCAATTAACCTTTGCGGTACTGGTGACGTATGTTGTGTCTTGTCTTAGCTACAGTTAGATGATTGTATGCAGCTTAGGGACGATCTGTGGGAGTTAAATGGGGTGAATTAATTGCTAGAGGTCTTTCCTTAGCTGAATAAAATTGTATAACAGTTGCCAGAATATAATGAAAAGGACGTTTCCGGTCTGAATGGGTTAAATCTACGGACATAAAATGCATGCCTAGTCTCAAAGAGCCGTGACAGACTAGTGGATAGCACGCTCACGTTTGAATCTGCTTGATCTGGGTTCGATCTCAGCCAAGGTTGACATATTTAGTGGGTATGGTAGTACGTTCTAGCGTGTTTGACATGCTCGCACCCAGTCGGGGGACACCTCGAAGACGTATACAGACTAATAACACACACAACAAAGCCACTCCAACACCTTCTTATCTCTTCAACACGCCTTTTACCCTCTCAACACTCTTCGAAAAGTAGATACGAGGTGTGTAAAGGCTTATCCCACAATACCTTCACGTGACCTGACCTGACGTCATTTGTGCAGTCGTGGTCAGAGGTTTGTATACAATTTAGGAACTGCCATTATGATGCCCTGGCCAACTAATTTGTTAAGGGGGGTGACCTGCTTTTTTTCTCTCATGTTCTCTCCTTCTCTGGCTTGTATCCATTCGGCCCCATTCAGCCTACTTTTTTACGACGTTTATCTCCATCCAGGTGTCGATTTCTTCCTGGCGAGCGATAGTAAGTCAGCATTGTATGGAGAAATCCAGCTTCGCCAGAGACATTTTTCTATCGAAAAATTTACAAATTTAGCCTGCTGTCATTTTTTTTTTTTAAATATGCTGGCTCGCTTTCGCTCGTCAGGAAAAAATCGACACCTGGATGGGGATAAACGTTTTAAAACAGTAGGCTGAATGGGGACGAATGGATACAACCCAGAGAGAGAGAGAAAGAGAACGAAATATCGAGATGGGCCCCCTTAAACAGCTTGTGCCACACAGATCATATTATAGAGAATCACTAGTTAATGTTCACTGTCTGGTTTGTATCACTAAAGGTCGTTGCACACTGACACGACAGACCCTTCAAGACTGGCACGAACACCCACGACACATACAAATCCTGTGTCTTGCCGAATTTACTAGAGATCGCGGCGAAAATGGCTGGCATCGTTAGAGACGTATCTCTACCGTATCTCTTCCGCACGACTTGATAAGACTCTAGCGATGCCGATACGGTGGAGATACGAATGCTACGAAGAAGATAGGAAAGGTCGGTCGTGCGAAGGGTACACGACTAGTCCATGGAAAAGATACGACCCAAAACACTGCGATACAACTCAGAAGAATCGTATCAACGCCGTGAGACGTGCAACCGATGGGCTGTCAAGGTACAACAGGGGCGTGCCTGAGCACCAATCACACAGTCTGCAACTATTCATTTTAGTATAGATATATTTTATTATAGATTATACTTATATTTAGTATTCAATTATATATTATACCCTCATTCCTTTTTTTATAGTATATCTTTTAATATATTTGTTTTCATAACCTATTTATTTTATTATAGATATACAGTAGTTTATTATAGATTATACCTCTATATATTGTTCAATTATCTTGTATACCCTCATCCTTTTTTTTTAGTATATCTTCATTGTATTATATATTATATATTTATTAATTAATTAATTATATTTTGGTCAGTTTATATAGAATACTTTCATTCGTTTATTTTATTGTCTTTATTTATTGATTTATTATATATTATTTACTTATTATGTATTTAGTTGTATTTCCTACCTATATAATTATATTGTTCACTCATATATTATACCTTCAATTAAGTTTTCCACCATGTCTGACTCTCATTTTTATTCTATTTATATTAATCAATCTACATAAATATAAAACGATATGTAATTGTGTATGGGAATAATGGAACACATTATTACTCTTTTTACATTTTTATTTATTAATTAGTGTACAGTGTACATCAACTCTCACTAGATTTCCTCGTCCTCATGGTGCGGTGTTTCTATTGATGAGGTTTGGTGGGCTGGGTAGGACCATACGTCTTTGATACAGACCATACATCATTGATACGGACCATATGACTTTGATACGGACCATACGATTTGGAAACGGCGACTTCGCGATGAAGACCAGACTCAGACAGTTGCCGGGGATCCCCGCGAACTTTTGAACAGCTCAAAATCTCGTACCGACTCGTCGCTTGGACCGTAAGAGTCACCCACGGCTAATTTCCGATGACAACGATTATGTTGCCGATTCGCCGTATCAGGCTGAAATGTCGAGTCGTGAACTCGCCTGGAGGGGCTATCGTGTCAGTGTGCAACGACCTTAAGATATTTTGTTACACTTACCCTCATTATCCTTAATGGATTTATGTTTCAATTTGTATTAAACTCACATATTGTAAGCTGATTTTACCATTTTCATATTTATATTAATGTACACTAATACATCATTCCTGTCTCATGTCCATCCACTGGTATGAACAAAATTTGTATTTTCATCTCATCAGACTATCATTGTTTATATAAACCATATATTATTATCAACTCTGCGAAGCAGAGTGGTATCGCGCACACAGATCCCGCCCGTATACTGTGCACCACCAGTCAGCTTGTCTGTCGTCGTCCGTCACCGTCGTCTTCCGTCTGTCTGTCCTTAAAACTCCTCCTAAACCGTTCAATGGATTATTACCAAATTTCAAAGGTATATCCAGTTGGTCAATGCGAATGTCAGTCAAAAAGAAATGTTCCATTTAACTTAAAGGTTAAGGTCAAAGGTCAAGGTTAGAAATAAGGTCAATATATCATATTTTTTTAGTTTTTACTCAAATGTCTTCATTTTCACAATACAAGTTACTGCTAACCTTGATATTGTATTGACCAAATTTTAGATAAATATTCTAAAGGGTAAGGTCAAAGGTCAAAGGTCAAAATAAGTTTTGCACTAGTATTTATGATACTACCTGTTAGATTCTCACTAGGCTTACAATATATATTCGGAATACCTAGGCCAAGGTAATATAAGAAACTATTCAATTCCATATGAAAGGTCAAGGTCACAGGTCAAGGTCAAATAAAAGGTCAATTTGCTATTTTCTTTACTTTTTTAGCAAACTTCACAACATTTGGTGAGATAGTTGCACTCTATATGATGATAAAAATAGTGAATTTTGACACATTATAAATGTCAAGATAAAGGTCAAAGGTCATGGCCAATTATTCTATGAATATATATGAAACTAACTGATGGGTTTTAATGAAATTAGGCATGCTTATTTGATTTTCCAGGGTTATGTCAATGAACACAAAACAAATTTACTCTTACATAAAGGTTAAGGTCACATGTCAAGTTGAAAGATCAACTTATACCGGTACTATTTATTTTTAGTTTTAACTCAAATCTCTTAATTTTCTCTATACAAGTTACTGGTAACCTTGATATCGTATTGCCCAAATTGTAGATACATATTCTAAAGGATAAGGTCAAAGGTCATAGGTCAAAATATTTTGTTTACTAGTATTTTTTATATTAACTGTTAGATTCTCACTTGGGGTCAAGGACCCCAATGGAAATACGCCTAACGGCCTTATTGGGCTATCCTTAGTTGGAATTATGCAAGGCTGGTACATGTCATATTTGTAACAAACTATGTGGTACCAACTCTGTAAATTGCTGACTGAATAAATATTATTATTATTATTATTATTATTATTACCATGTATATTCGGAATACCTTGGCCAAAGTCGTACATGAAACTATACAATTCCATCTGAGAGGTCAAGGTTAAATAAAAGGTCAATATGGTAATGTCTAATTTACTTTTCATGCAAACTTCACAAACATTGGTGAGATAGTTGCACTCTAAATTAAAAGGAAAATAATACATTTTGAGACATATAAAGGTCAAAGATCATGGTCAACTATTCTATTAATATATATGAAACTAACTGATGGGTTCTAATGAAATTAGGCATGTTTATTTGATTTTCTTGGGCAATGTTAATGTGAACAAAAATGTAATCTTACATAAAGGTCAAGGTTAAAGGTCAACTTTTATTATTTATTAAGAAAGATTACTCAAATTTTGGAAAACTGGCTGTGTTAGTTGCTTATTACTTAAATAACATAGGTATATATACAATTTCACATAAATATTATAATAGTTAAGGTCAAAGGTCAAGGTCAAAACAAGAGTGTTTGTCATTTTCCTTAAACTCCTCCTAGACTGTTTAATGTATTGTCACCAAATTGTACAGGCAAATTCAGTTTGTCAATGCGACGACCAACCAAATATATGTATTTTATTTTTAGTCAAAGGTCAAAGGTCAAGGTCACAGTATATGATCACTATTTGTAATCTATAAGTTTTTTTACAAATTACACCATATTCATAATGCTAGTTAATACGAACATTGCTGTTAACCCCTTAAGGACGGGGCCATTTTTTGACATGACCTAGCTGCCAGGCGGGTATAGTTACCGAAAACGAGCTTCATTCCATGATCTTTTTCAAGCATAAACAAGAGCCAGAGCGTAATACAATTATGTATCCGTGAAAGGGCGATAATAGAGCTTTCCAATGACACCTGAATCATATTTGTACGACCACGGGTTATCCTGTAGCGATCGTGCCACCGGAGGTGAAAATACCCTAAATAAGGTAATTTCCTCAGTTTTTTCCTTATCTCGCGAGACCGGGTGTGTGTAGGAAGGCGGCGGTGGTCACAGACACGGCCCAGTGGTGGTGCCGAACAGTCAGAGCTCGCCTATCGTCCTCCCAACGCGTGGACTCTCTCTCTCAGAGCCCCTAATGTGCTCAAAATACTGCCCGTCATATGACGGGTACCGGAGGATAGTCCATTTATCTCTCACCCGTTATATGACGGTCACCGCGGCTTGAGTGTTAAGCTAACTATGTCCGTGATAAAAAATTCTAAGGTCGAAGGTCAAGGTCAAAGGTCAAGGATAAAGGTCAAAATATGATGCTTACTAATATTTCCTATTTAATGTAAGATTCTCACTAGGCATATCATGCATATTCGAAATGCCTGGGCCAAGGTCATACAAGAATAAACATAATTCTATTTGATAGGTCAAGGTCACAGGTCAAGGTCAAATATAAGGTCAATATGCTAATTTCTTTACTATTCATGTAAACTTAACAAAATTCGTTGAGACAGTTTTGTTTTAAATGAAAATTAAAAAGTTAAAGTTTCAAACATCTTGCAGGTCAAGATGAAGGTCAAAGGTCAAGCTCAGCTATTCCTTTAATACCTCTGGAACTAGTTGATGATTTTCAATGAAGTTTGGCACGCTTATTAGATTTTCTAGGGTTACATCAATGCAAGCAAAAAATATAATCCTACATAACGGTTAAGGTCACAGGTCAAAGTCAAAAGTCAACCTTCATCATAAAGAATAATCAAATTTCGATAAGCTGGCTATTAGTAGCATTTTACATAAATAACATACTGTATATCAATTTCATAATTATTAACATGCTAATACTTAAGGTCAAAGGTCAAGGTCAAAGATCAAAAGAAGAGTAGTAATAATTTTCCTCAAACGTTTCCTAGACTACTAACCTTTTCTGTACTTTCAACATCTTATTTTTATCAAATTCTAGCTATAATTAGACAGAACGGATCTCAACACAGACTGTGAAATCGTCTGGATCCAACTCCAACTTTCCAACTGTAAATCACTCCTTCTCGCTGCTTTCTACAGACCACCTTCTTCCAACACTGATTACTTACACAACCTTCACACATCCCTAGCATATATTAACGCAGACAAGCACATATGGGTCTCAGGCGATTTTAACCTCCCTGACATTGACTGGACTGCCATCTCCCCCCTCGATCCTTCTGATGCTGACACTCCTGATCCTATCATTCCCCACACTATCAGATGCCAACTACACGACACCTTCATAGACACCATCAATACATTCTCACTTTCACAAACAGTACTCAAGCCAACATGAACACAAACCTCAAATCGCCCAGGTGGCGACGGCGGCCCTTCTACCACATCTCACTCCTTAGACATATTTCTCACAAACAACATTCTTCACATAACAAACACACAAGTTGTTCCAGGACTGAGTGACCATGACATTGTACTTGTTGACGCTGATCTCCGACCAACTAGGCAAAAACAGCAACCAAGACCTATCTTTATCTACTCCAGAGCTGACTTAGACGCGATCAAACAAGACTTGACTAAATTCAAAACTAACTCTTTTATAACAGACCCAAACACAAGACCCCTCTTAACAAACTGGAATAGCTTGCAACACACCATCCATACAGCCATGAACAAATACATACCACAAGAAAACCCATCAAGTAGATATACACTTCCATGGTTCACCAGGGATCTACGCAGACAAAATTGCAAAAAACAAAGACTTTATAAACGCGTGCAGACACACAACACACCCACCAACTGGACGGCGTATACATCAAACCAAAAAACATTTGCCAAAAACATAAAAAAAGCGGAACGCAAACACATAGCTTTTTATCTCGCAGACAACGTCAGAAACAACACCAAACATTTCTTCAAATTTTTCAAGTCGCGCAGGAAGGATACCACCACCATCACATCACTTAAAGACAACAACGACACTCTACAAACCACTCCAGAACACAAAGCACAGATACTCAACACTCATTTCCAATCAGTATCAAACAAGAAAACAACCAAATATCTAACATGCCAGAAAACCCCTACCCACCCATACCCCACCTAGCCATAACGACTAACGGTAAACAGAAACTACTAGAGACACTTGACACAAACAAAGCCACTGGTCCTGACAATATCCCTGCCTTCATCCTTAAAAATTGTGCCTCAATCCTTGCCCCCATCCTGCAGAGCATCTTCACCCAGTCACTTCACACAGGCATCCTTCCACCTGACTGGCTTTGTGCACACATCACTCCCCTTTTTAAGACAGGTGACAGCTCTGACCCAAAGAACTATAAACCCATCTCACTCACATCCATCCCATGCACAATTTTAGAACACATTATACATAAACACATTATGAATCATCTTGACACAAACAGATAACAGATAACTGATACACAACATGGATTTCGGCCCAAAAGATCATGCGAATCATAACTCATTGCCACATATCATGACTTGAGTAAACAACTGGACCAACGAGACATTAAACAGGTTGACGCTATTGTCCTCGATTTCGCCAAAGCCTTTGACAAATCCCCCCACAAAAAAATTCAGCATAAATTAGCTTCCTACGGTATAACTGGACCTACTCTTCACTGGATCACTAATTTCCTTACAAAACGGACTCAACGAGTACACTTTGACGGCTCTTCCTCAGACTCTGTCCCTGTTTCTTCTGGTGTCCCACATGGCATCGTTCTTGGCCCTCTTATTTTCCTTCTTCATATCAATGACCTTCCTCTGTCAACACCTAACTCTTCTACTAGACTTTTTGCCGACGATAGTTTGATCTTTAGGCCCGTACAGACTAGAGACGACTGCGGACTTCTCCAGCACGACTTAAACGCCCTTGAACATTGGGAGAACACCTGGCAGATGTATTTCCGCCCCGGCAAATGTAAACTTCTCCGCTTTACCCTCTCCCGATCACCCATCATTTTCAATTACACATTACACAACCAACCACTAGAATCAGTTCCTTCATACAAATATCTTGGCATCCACCTCTCCACCATCCTAAAATTCAACACCCACATTCATCACATACAAAGTCAGGCAAACTGCACACTAGGGTTCTTGAGGAGGAATTTACACAATTGTACATGAGACATGAAACACATAGCATATAACACCCTTGTTCGCCCAACACTGGAGTACTGCGCCGGAGTTTGGGATCCATACACACAATCTAACATTAACACACTTGAAAAAATTTACACAAAGGCAGCCAGGTTCTTCACACACAATTACACGCAAACCCCAGGCATCACAACCCGTATCAAACAACAAATAAACATGGAAACCCTTAACATACGAAGACTCAGTCACAGGCTCACAGTAATGTATAAAATCACACACAATTATATTGACATTAAAAAATATGAATACCTACACAACTCAAACACCCGCAACACTCATAACACACACTCTTAGAAGTACCAAACATACTACACTAATACTGACTTCTACAAACACTCATTCTTTCCACGAACCATACGGGATTGGAACGGTCTCCCAGAAGATACAATTAATAGCCCTACACTAGACACATTCAAACACAGAATAAATTAACACATCACACACATGCACACGTCATGAACCCTCCACTTGCCTATCCCCATCCTATATCTGGACCCCCCATCCTCCACCCTAATACCCTTATATGTGTGATATGCGCAAGTCCAGCGCCCTACTCATTATGAATCGAGATCGAGATCGAGATTTTGTGGAGCTTAAGAAGGATCTGTGGCGATATTTGAAAGCCTGCTAATTAAACTGAATAAAATCGTCTATTATTATCCAGTATAAAACGAAAAGAACAGAACTGGTACTGAACGGATTAACGCCCTAAGAGCGGGGCCGTTTGTAACATCTACTACCTTCCAAGCGGGTAGATTTACCCTAAACGAGCTTCATTCCATGCTCTTTTTCATGCATAAACAAGAGCCAGAGCATAATACAATTATGTATCCGTGAAAGGGCGATAATTGAGCTTTCCAATGACACCTGAACCATCCTTGTAGGACCACGGGTTGTCTTGCAACGATCGTGCAACACGAAGGGAAAATCCCTAAAATACAGTAATTTCTTCAGTTTTTACCCTGTATTACGGGACCAGGGATGTGGTGGGATGTGATGAAACAGTCAGTGGCGGGACAACGTCCATGCCGAACGGTCAGAGCCCACCCGCGCTCCTCCCACCGCTCGGACTCTCTCTCAGAGCCGATTATTTGCTCAATATCGCATTGGACTTAAGTCGGGCCCCGCCATTTACTCCTTGGTTCTCTTGATGGACTTAAGTCGGGCCCCGATAGACAAGGGTTAATGTATTGTCACCAAATTTTGCAGGCAAATTCGGTTGGTCACTCCGACGTTTGTCGCCCCCCCGTCGGGGGCGAGTTATCAATAAAATGAAGGACGGTAAAGCTCCAGGGTGCTCTGACATTGTCGCTGAAATGATTAAAGCCTCAGGGGAGACTGGTAATGGCTTAGTCACTGTGCTGTTAAACACCATTATTAAAGAGGAGAAAATCCCCGAGGATTGGCACACAAGTGCAATAGTAAATATATACAAAGGCAAAGGGGATGCGCTAGATAGAGGTATTTAAGGGCTGAAAATGCTTTACCAAATCAGGAAGGTCTGTGAGAGTCTTTGAGGGTTTGATCAGGCAAAGCATCTCCATTGATGATATGCAGTTTGGTTTTATGCCAGGACGTGGTACAAACGATGCTATCTTCATAGTCAAGCAGATACTGGAAAGATACTTACTAAAAGGTAAGGATCTTTACTTTGTGTTTATAGACCTGGAGAAGGCCTTTGACAGGGTGCCTAGAGATTTTGTGCAGTGGGCTATGAGGAAACTTGGTGTAGAAGAGTGGCTGGTGCATGTGATAATGAAGATGCATGAGGATTCGTGAACTGTGGTGAGGGTGAAAGGTGTACTGAGTGAGGAGTTCACAGTCCGTGTTGGAGTGTATCAGGGTTCAGTGTTAAGCCCCCTCCTCATTATTATGGTCCTGGAGGCACTGTCTAGAGATTTTAGATCCGGACTCCCGTGGGAACTGTTTTATGCAGACGATTTAGTCCTAATAGCTGACAATGTGCAAGATGCTGAGACCACATTCAGAAGATGGAGAGAGGACATGGCGAGCAAGGGATTAAGAGTCAATATTTACAAAACCAATGTTATGCATTGTAGATTGAGACGAGGCAATGTGGAAAAGAGCCGGCATACCCATGTGCAGTGTGTGGAAAGGGTGTGGGCGCTTACTCGATATGGTGTAGCATCTGTCGATGTTGGGTGCACCATGAGAGTAAGCGCTGTAGTAGAATAAAAGGACCCATGCCGATGAATAAATCCGAAATCAAGAAATTTGAGTGCGTAATGTGCAAGGACGAGATTGTGTTAAATGATGATCCTTTGGCTGTGAATTTTGGAAACGAGTCATTGGAGCTGGTGGACAAGTTTTATTACCTAGGAGATACCATCTCTGCCGGTGGTGGGGCCGAGGCTGCCACTGTTGCTAGAATTAGATGTGGCTGGGGGAAGTTCAGAGAACTGCTGCCAATTCTGACCATGAAAAGAATGCCTCTCCCCCTGAAGGGAAAGGTGTATGCCTCATGTGTTAGAAGTGCAATGACGTATGCCTCAGAAACATGAGCCGTAAAAGTAGAGGATGTCAACAGAATGGACTGTAATGAGATGAGAATGGTGAGATGGATGTGAAGGGCCAAATTGCAGGATAGAATAACAAATGATGAGCTGAGGAGAAGCTTCGGTATAAATAGTATTAGCGAGGAGATGCGCACAAGTTGTTGTTGTTGTTGTTGCTGTTCCCCAGGCTGTCTGGCCGAACAGCCCCAAGGTCCTGAGCAAGGCCAAGGCCATAAACGAGTGCCCCCACAGAACCCTCCCTGCTTACCACTAATAAAGCCCGGTGACCGAAGCCACTCAAAGGCGTGGAGCTGAGGAGGGTGCGGAAACGCCTGGGAAACAAGTAGACTGGGATGGTATGGGCATGTGGAGAGAATGGATGAACAAAATTGGGTGAAAAGATGCAGGTCTGTGATTGTTGAGGGAGTTGCACCGAAGGGTGGACCGAGGAAGACCTGGGATCGGACTATACGTGCCAATCTCAAATCCAAAAACTTGACAAATGTGAGGCAGCCCTTACAGGGTTCCCTGGAATGCCGCCATTAGGACAAGAGACTGAAACTGCATGTATGTGGAGCACTCAGTCTTAAAATGTTATGTATGTATAACACTGGATATCACAAACGATGAGCGCGTAAATAATATGGTGGCAGGAAACTCTAGAAGAGTTTAATTTTGAAATAACTTATAGGCTAGGGAAACTCCACACGAATGCCGATGCGTTATCTCGCCTACCCCTTTCCCCCCCTTGCCCAGGCCGCAACCTTTTCCCCCTTCTCCAGCTGCACCTGTCATGTCCATAGCCAGTGTCTCCACATGGGACACGGATAACAAGCCCGACTGGCTGCCACCAGACATGGTTTCTGCTCTCACGCAAATAGGAGATTAGTTTTTTTTCTGATTCCGGCCACATCGTATATAGCCCTAACGAGGCCAAAGAAACGTTCGCACTCCTTCACTATGGTAACGGTATCCACTTGGGCTATACAAAGCTCTTACAAACATTCAAAACAACTTACTGGACCCCCCAACCAAACCCACTTGCAAAAATAACCGTGGAATCTGGACTTGCTTGCGCTGGCGGTAAGGATATATCACGAACCTCAGGCCCCTCCAGCACCATTACCGCCTCCATGGCCTGGCAACTCCTGTCCCTTGACACAGTAGACCCCTTCCCTGCATTTAACTCATTTTGTTTCATACTACCGTTTGTAGACACACAATCGAGAATCCTCATTGTGATCCCCGTCAAAGACCATAGTGCTAAAACAGTTGCCGTCGCCATGCTGAATCATATTTTCCCCAATTTCGGACTACCCCAGGCCCTACACACAGAAAATGCGCCAGAATTTTCTGGCCAGATCTAGGCAGCCTTGTCAGAAGTGATGGGTTACTCCATTTCGCATTCATCCCCCTACTGGCCTAAAGGCAACGCCGTCTGCGAAAGAAGCCACAAGACCATCAATAACCAAATACGCACAATACTCTTCTCCAGTCAGCCAAAAGACTGGCCCAGTCAACTCACAATGATTCAGTGGTGGTTGAATTCCACCCCAACGGAAGCGGTATTTCCCCACTCGAGAAGATATTCGGGGTTGCACCCGTCTTACTTCTCCTTCGCCACTTGATTCACCCCCCCTACCCCACCGCGGACGCTCACCCCACTATCATACACATTAAAGCTAGATTGCGTTAGTTGCAAGCTTGCCAAGACCTGTCACAGGACGAAAAAAACGCCAAAAAAAAAAATCAAAATTGGCGACGATGTCATGGTGGCAAATTTGCCCAGTGAAAATAAGCTAAAGCCCTGATTTAATGGCCTTTTAAGATAAGCAAAATTCCAAATGCATACCAGGTGGTGATCAATTATCAAGGGGAGACCAGAATATTTCGGAATCGCCATGTTAGGAAGGTACACATTAGCAAGCATCCACCCCAGCCAACCACCTCTCCACCCCCACCACCCACATTCAACCCAGCCGGCATACCCGCGCCACCCCCTCCCCAAAACCAACCTCACACCAATGAAACTAGTGGTGTACCTCAAGGATCATGCTGGGGCCAGTTCTTTTCCTAATTTACATTAATGACATAGATGAGGGTCTCATAGGTACAATCTCAAAGTTGGCAGATGACACAAAAATCGCAAATACCGTACTGAAAATGAACATGTTGAAGATATGCAAAACAATCTAAACAAGCTTTCACAATGGGCTAAGATCTTGCAAATGTGCTTCAATGAAGATATGTGTAAAGTACTACATATTGGATACTGCAATGAAAAAGCAGACTACTCGATGAATGGCACCCAGTTTAAGTGTGTAAACAGAGAAAACGATTTATGAGTTACAATATCCAGTAACTTAAAACCAAGTCAATATTGTGCTGAAGTTGTTAAGAAGGCAAACACAATTATAGGTTTCATAGGTAGATCATTTGAATATAAATCAAAGGACATTATCCTCACCTTTTACTATTCATTAGTCCACCCACTTTT
>CM064487.1:53985250-54002709 GCA_032716605.1 Paralithodes platypus | reverse complement strand
AGAATAAACATAATTCTATTTGATAGGTCAAGGTCACAGGTCAAGGTCAAATATAAGGTCAATATGCTAATTTCTTTACTATTCATGTAAACTTAACAAAATTCGTTGAGACAGTTTTGTTTTAAATGAAAATTAAAAAGTTAAAGTTTCAAACATCTTGCAGGTCAAGATGAAGGTCAAAGGTCAAGCTCAGCTATTCCTTTAATACCTCTGGAACTAGTTGATGATTTTCAATGAAGTTTGGCACGCTTATTAGATTTTCTAGGGTTACATCAATGCAAGCAAAAAAATATAATCCTACATAACGGTTAAGGTCACAGGTCAAAGTCAAAAGTCAACCTTCATCATAAAGAATAATCAAATTTCGATAAGCTGGCTATTAGTAGCATTTTACATAAATAACATACTGTATATCAATTTCATAATTATTAACATGCTAATACTTAAGGTCAAAGGTCAAGGTCAAAGATCAAAAGAAGAGTAGTAATAATTTTCCTCAAACGTTTCCTAGACTACTAACCTTTTCTGTACTTTCAACATCTTATTTTTATCAAATTCTAGCTATAATTAGACAGAACGGATCTCAACACAGACTGTGAAATCGTCTGGATCCAACTCCAACTTTCCAACTGTAAATCACTCCTTCTCGCTGCTTTCTACAGACCACCTTCTTCCAACACTGATTACTTACACAACCTTCACACATCCCTAGCATATATTAACGCAGACAAGCACATATGGGTCTCAGGCGATTTTAACCTCCCTGACATTGACTGGACTGCCATCTCCCCCCTCGATCCTTCTGATGCTGACACTCCTGATCCTATCATTCCCCACACTATCAGATGCCAACTACACGACACCTTCATAGACACCATCAATACATTCTCACTTTCACAAACAGTACTCAAGCCAACATGAACACAAACCTCAAATCGCCCAGGTGGCGACGGCGGCCCTTCTACCACATCTCACTCCTTAGACATATTTCTCACAAACAACATTCTTCACATAACAAACACACAAGTTGTTCCAGGACTGAGTGACCATGATATTGTACTTGTTGACGCTGATCTCCGACCAACTAGGCAAAAACAGCAACCAAGACCTATCTTTATCTACTCCAGAGCTGACTTAGACGCGATCAAACAAGACTTGACTAAATTCAAAACTAACTTTTTTATAACAGACCCAAACACAAGACCCCTCTTAACAAACTGGAATAGCTTGCAACACACCATCCATACAGCCATGAACAAATACATACCACAAGAAAACCCATCAAGTAGATATACACTTCCATGGTTCACCAGGGATCTACGCAGACAAAATTGCAAAAAACAAAGACTTTATAAACGCGTGCAGACACACAACACCCACCAACTGGACGGCGTATACATCAAACCAAAAAACATTTGCCAAAAACATAAAAAAAGCGGAACGCAAACACATAGCTTTTTATCTCGCAGACAACGTCAGAAACAACACCAAACATTTCTTCAAATTTTTCAAGTCGCGCAGGAAGGATACCACCACCATCACATCACTTAAAGACAACAACGACACTCTACAAACCACTCCAGAACACAAAGCACAGATACTCAACACTCATTTCCAATCAGTATCAAACAAGAAAACAACCAAATATCTAACATGCCAGAAAACCCCTACCCACCCATACCCCACCTAGCCATAACGACTAACGGTAAACAGAAACTACTAGAGACACTTGACACAAACAAAGCCACTGGTCCTGACAATATCCCTGCCTTCATCCTTAAAAATTGTGCCTCAATCCTTGCCCCCATCCTGCAGAGCATCTTCACCCAGTCACTTCACACAGGCATCCTTCCACCTGACTGGCTTTGTGCACACATCACTCCCCTTTTTAAGACAGGTGACAGCTCTGACCCAAAGAACTATAAACCCATCTCACTCACATCCATCCCATGCACAATTTTAGAACACATTATACATAAACACATTATGAATCATCTTGACACAAACAGATAACAGATAACTGATACACAACATGGATTTCGGCCCAAAAGATCATGCGAATCATAACTCATTGCCACATATCATGACTTGAGTAAACAACTGGACCAACGAGACATTAAACAGGTTGACGCTATTGTCCTCGATTTCGCCAAAGCCTTTGACAAATCCCCCCACAAAAAAATTCAGCATAAATTAGCTTCCTACGGTATAACTGGACCTACTCTTCACTGGATCACTAATTTCCTTACAAAACGGACTCAACGAGTACACTTTGACGGCTCTTCCTCAGACTCTGTCCCTGTTTCTTCTGGTGTCCCACATGGCATCGTTCTTGGCCCTCTATTTTCCTTCTTCATATCAATGACCTTCCTCTGTCAACACCTAACTCTTCTACTAGACTTTTTGCCGACGATAGTTTGATCTTTAGGCCCGTACAGACTAGAGACGACTGCGGACTTCTCCAGCACGACTTAAACGCCCTTGAACATTGGGAGAACACCTGGCAGATGTATTTCCGCCCCGGCAAATGTAAACTTCTCCGCTTTACCCTCTCCCGATCACCCATCATTTTCAATTACACATTACACAACCAACCACTAGAATCAGTTCCTTCATACAAATATCTTGGCATCCACCTCTCCACCATCCTAAAATTCAACACCCACATTCATCACATACAAAGTCAGGCAAACTGCACACTAGGGTTCTTGAGGAGGAATTTACACAATTGTACATGAGACATGAAACACATAGCATATAACACCCTTGTTCGCCCAACACTGGAGTACTGCGCCGGAGTTTGGGATCCATACACACAATCTAACATTAACACACTTGAAAAAATTTACACAAAGGCAGCCAGGTTCTTCACACACAATTACACGCAAACCCCAGGCATCACAACCCGTATCAAACAACAAATAAACATGGAAACCCTTAACATACGAAGACTCAGTCACAGGCTCACAGTAATGTATAAAATCACACACAATTATATTGACATTAAAAAATATGAATACCTACACAACTCAAACACCCGCAACACTCATAACACACACTCTTAGAAGTACCAAACATACTACACTAATACTGACTTCTACAAACACTCATTCTTTCCACGAACCATACGGGATTGGAACGGTCTCCCAGAAGATACAATTAATAGCCCTACACTAGACACATTCAAACACAGAATAAATTAACACATCACACACATGCACACGTCATGAACCCTCCACTTGCCTATCCCCATCCTATATCTGGACCCCCCATCCTCCACCCTAATACCCTTATATGTGTGATATGCGCAAGTCCAGCGCCCTACTCATTATGAATCGAGATCGAGATCGAGATTTTGTGGAGCTTAAGAAGGATCTGTGGCGATATTTGAAAGCCTGCTAATTAAACTGAATAAAATCGTCTATTATTATCCAGTATAAAACGAAAAAGAACAGAACTGGTACTGAACGGATTAACGCCCTAAGAGCGGGGCCGTTTGTAACATCTACTACCTTCCAAGCGGGTAGATTTACCCTAAACGAGCTTCATTCCATGCTCTTTTTCATGCATAAACAAGAGCCAGAGCATAATACAATTATGTATCCGTGAAAGGGCGATAATTGAGCTTTCCAATGACACCTGAACCATCCTTGTAGGACCACGGGTTGTCTTGCAACGATCGTGCAACACGAAGGGAAAATCCCTAAAATACAGTAATTTCTTCAGTTTTTACCCTGTATTACGGGACCAGGGATGTGGTGGGATGTGATGAAACAGTCAGTGGCGGGACAACGTCCATGCCGAACGGTCAGAGCCCACCCGCGCTCCTCCCACCGCTCGGACTCTCTCTCAGAGCCGATTATTTGCTCAATATCGCATTGGACTTAAGTCGGGCCCCGCCATTTACTCCTTGGTTCTCTTGATGGACTTAAGTCGGGCCCCGATAGACAAGGGTTAATGTATTGTCACCAAATTTTGCAGGCAAATTCGGTTGGTCACTCCGACGTTTGTCGCCCCCCCGTCGGGGGCGAGTTATCAATAAAATGAAGGACGGTAAAGCTCCAGGGTGCTCTGACATTGTCGCTGAAATGATTAAAGCCTCAGGGGAGACTGGTAATGGCTTAGTCACTGAGATGATAAACACCATTATTAAAGAGGAGAAAATCCCCGAGGATTGGCACACAAGTGCAATAGTAAATATATACAAAGGCAAAGGGGATGCGCTAGATAGAGGTATTTAAGGGCTGAAAATGCTTTACCAAATCAGGAAGGTCTGTGAGAGTCTTTGAGGGTTTGATCAGGCAAAGCATCTCCATTGATGATATGCAGTTTGGTTTTATGCCAGGACGTGGTACAAACGATGCTATCTTCATAGTCAAGCAGATACTGGAAAGATACTTACTAAAAGGTAAGGATCTTTACTTTGTGTTTATAGACCTGGAGAAGGCCTTTGACAGGGTGCCTAGAGATTTTGTGCAGTGGGCTATGAGGAAACTTGGTGTAGAAGAGTGGCTGGTGCATGTGATAATGAAGATGCATGAGGATTCGTGAACTGTGGTGAGGGTGAAAGGTGTACTGAGTGAGGAGTTCACAGTCCGTGTTGGAGTGTATCAGGGTTCAGTGTTAAGCCCCCTCCTCATTATTATGGTCCTGGAGGCACTGTCTAGAGATTTTAGATCCGGACTCCCGTGGGAACTGTTTTATGCAGACGATTTAGTCCTAATAGCTGACAATGTGCAAGATGCTGAGACCACATTCAGAAGATGGAGAGAGGACATGGCGAGCAAGGAATTAAGAGTCAATATTTACAAAACCAATGTTATGCATTGTAGATTGAGACGAGGCAATGTGGAAAAGAGCCGTGCATACCCATGTGCAGTGTGTGGAAAGGGTGTGGGCGCTTACTCGATATGGTGTAGCATCTGTCGATGTTGGGTGCACCATGAGAGTAAGCGCTGTAGTAGAATAAAAGGACCCATGCCGATGAATAAATCCGAAATCAAGAAATTTGAGTGCGTAATGTGCAAGGACGAGATTGTGTTAAATGATGATCCTTTGGCTGTGAATTTTGGAAACGAGTCATTGGAGCTGGTGGACAAGTTTTATTACCTAGGAGATACCATCTCTGCCGGTGGTGGGGCCGAGGCTGCCACTGTTGCTAGAATTAGATGTGGCTTGGGGAAGTTCAGAGAACTGCTGCCAATTCTGACCATGAAAAGAATGCCTCTCCCCCTGAAGGGAAAGGTGTATGCCTCATGTGTTAGAAGTGCAATGACGTATGCCTCAGAAACATGAGCCGTAAAAGTAGAGGATGTCAACAGAATGGACTGTAATGAGATGAGAATGGTGAGATGGATGTGAAGGGCCAAATTGCAGGATAGAATAACAAATGATGAGCTGAGGAGAAGCTTCGGTATAAATAGTATTAGCGAGGAGATGCGCACAAGTTGTTGTTGTTGTTGTTGCTGTTCCCCAGGCTGTCTGGCCGAACAGCCCCAAGGTCCTGAGCAAGGCCAAGGCCATAAACGAGTGCCCCCACAGAACCCTCCCTGCTTACCACTAATAAAGCCCGGGTGACCGAAGCCACTCAAAGGCGTGGAGCTGAGGAGGGTGCGGAAACGCCTGGGAAACAAGTAGACTGGGATGGTATGGGCATGTGGAGAGAATGGATGAACAAAATTGGGTGAAAAGATGCAGGTCTGTGATTGTTGAGGGAGTTGCACCGAAGGGTGGACCGAGGAAGACCTGGGATCGGACTATACGTGCCAATCTCAAATCCAAAAACTTGACAAATGTGAGGCAGCCCTTAACAGGGTTCCCTGGAATGCCGCCATTAGGACAAGAGACTGAAACTGCATGTATGTGGAGCACTCAGTCTTAAAATGTTATGTATGTATAACACTGGATATCACAAACGATGAGCGCGTAAATAATATGGTGGCAGGAAACTCTAGAAGAGTTTAATTTTGAAATAACTTATAGGCTAGGGAAACTCCACACGAATGCCGATGCGTTATCTCGCCTACCCCTTTCCCCCCCTTGCCCCAGGCCGCAACCTTTTCCCCCTTCTCCAGCTGCACCTGTCATGTCCATAGCCAGTGTCTCCACATGGGACACGGATAACAAGCCCGACTGGCTGCCACCAGACATGGTTTCTGCTCTCACGCAAATAGGAGATTAGTTTTTTTCTGATTCCGGCCACATCGTATATAGCCCTAACGAGGCCAAAGAAACGTTCGCACTCCTTCACTATGGTAACGGTATCCACTTGGGCTATACAAAGCTCTTACAAACATTCAAAACAACTTACTGGACCCCCCAACCAAACCCACTTGCAAAAATAACCGTGGAATCTGGACTTGCTTGCGCTGGCGGTAAGGATATATCACGAACCTCAGGCCCCTCCAGCACCATTACCGCCTCCATGGCCTGGCAACTCCTGTCCCTTGACACAGTAGACCCCTTCCCTGCATTTAACTCATTTTGTTTCATACTACCGTTTGTAGACACACAATCGAGAATCCTCATTGTGATCCCCGTCAAAGACCATAGTGCTAAAACAGTTGCCGTCGCCATGCTGAATCATATTTTCCCCAATTTCGGACTACCCCAGGCCCTACACACAGAAAATGCGCCAGAATTTTCTGGCCAGATCTAGGCAGCCTTGTCAGAAGTGATGGGTTACTCCATTTCGCATTCATCCCCCTACTGGCCTAAAGGCAACGCCGTCTGCGAAAGAAGCCACAAGACCATCAATAACCAAATACGCACAATACTCTTCTCCAGTCAGCCAAAAGACTGGCCCAGTCAACTCACAATGATTCAGTGGTGGTTGAATTCCACCCCAACGGAAGACGGTATTTCCCCACTCGAGAAGATATTCGGGGTTGCACCCGTCTTACTTCTCCTTCGCCACTTGATTCACCCCCCCTACCCCACCGCGGACGCTCACCCCACTATCATACACATTAAAGCTAGATTGCGTTAGTTGCAAGCTTGCCAAGACCTGTCACAGGACGAAAAAAACGCCAAAAAAAAAAATCAAAATTGGCGACGATGTCATGGTGGCAAATTTGCCCAGTGAAAATAAGCTAAAGCCCTGATTTAATGGCCTTTTTAAGATAAGCAAAATTCCAAATGCATACCAGGTGGTGATCAATTATCAAGGGGAGACCAGAATATTTCGGAATCGCCATGTTAGGAAGGTACACATTAGCAAGCATCCACCCCAGCCAACCACCTCTCCACCCCCACCACCCACATTCAACCCAGCCGGCATACCCGCGCCACCCCCTCCCCAAAACCAACCTCACACCAATGAAACTAGTGGTGTACCTCAAGGATCATTGCTGGGGCCAGTTCTTTTCCTAATTTACATTAATGACATAGATGAGGGTCTCATAGGTACAATCTCAAAGTTGGCAGATGACACAAAAATCGCAAATACCGTACTGAAAAATGAACATGTTGAAGATATGCAAAACAATCTAAACAAGCTTTCACAATGGGCTAAGATCTTGCAAATGTGCTTCAATGAAGATATGTGTAAAGTACTACATATTGGATACTGCAATGAAAAAGCAGACTACTCGATGAATGGCACCCAGTTTAAGTGTGTAAACAGAGAAAACAATTTATGAGTTACAATATCCAGTAACTTAAAACCAAGTCAATATTGTGCTGAAGTTGTTAAGAAGGCAAACACAATTATAGGTTTCATAGGTAGATCATTTGAATATAAATCAAAGGACATTATCCTCACCTTTTACTATTCATTAGTCTACCCACTTTTGGAATACTGCATTCAGTTCTGGTGCCCTTACTATAAAAAAGATATAGACAAATTGGAATGAGTTCAACGTAGAGTTACCAAGATGATACCCTGTCTTCGGAACAAACCATAGGAGGAACGTCTTAAAGAACTAAATTTATATCCATTAACCAAGCGCAGATTGAGAGGTGATCATATACAAGTTTTCAAGATTATTAACACATTACGAGCGGGTGGGTCGGTAACTTCTATTACCCGCCATGCGGGTGGTTTCACCCTAAATGGGGTTGTTTCCGTGCTCTTTTTCATGCATAAACAAGACCCAGAGCATAATACAAGTATCTATTCCTGAAAGGGCGTAAACAGAGCTTTCCAATGACACCCGAACCATCCTTCTACGACCACTGGGTCTCTTGCAACGATCGTGCAACACGAGTGCAAAAACCCTAAAATAAGGTAATTTCCTTACATAATTCCCTGTGTAGCGAGTGAGAGAGGGTGGCGGAGGTGTAATAAATTTCAGTCGACCCACGGCGGTGGTGGCGAGCGGTCAGGCGGGAATCTATGCTCCTCGCACCGCTCAGCTCTCTCTCAGAGCACATTACGTGCTCAAAATTGCACTCGACATCTGTCGAGGCCCGCATATGGGCACGTTTTCTTTAACTCGACATATGTTGCGCACCGATGGTTAAGGGTTAAAGGCATCGACAACATGAACTTTGGTAAATATTTTACGATTGACCGATCAAACTACACGCAGGGAAAGGGCTGCAAAATCATTGGTAAATCATTCAAACTCTAACGAATCCAAGAATTTCTTCTTCAGTTGAGTCCTCAACTTGTGGATTGGCCTTCCCCGAGATGTCATAGACTGCAACACCGTTGATTCCTTCAAAGTTTGCATAGACAAGCACCTTGCCCTGAACCCAAGGTTCAATAACCAAATAGATCTTAATAACATTTACCCTGCCATGGACAAACCCCATGGCAGCACTTCCTTCTCACATTCTCTCCTAAATACTGTTGCAACACTTTGAACAGCAGTGTTTTGGAGGGCAAGTAACCTCGAGGGGTCGCATGACCTGTTGTTGCTTGTTTTTCTATGTACTCCTTTGTACACACACCTCCTCCCACACCCCAGACCCATTCCCACCTCAATTCCAATTCCCACCCCAACCACTACAACCCCCGACTCCTCCACCAGCCCACATTCATTCACCATCACGAATGCAACCCAACACGCCACCACACAAACTACCGTCACCCGCCAAACCTCAAACACCACCACCCTCCAACGCCAACCCACTACCCCCTCCTCTTACACATCCTCAACCTCTTGTCCAAATTCACCCTCACGCAACCCAACCCCAAACCCCCTCACTTTTTTCTTACATTCCCTCAATCACCTAGCGAACTCCACCCTCACTCACCACAACCTCAATCTTCACCCACACACCAGTCCCCTGAATCCACCACTACGACATACGACCACACAAACCCTACCACCCTAGCACCTTACCCACCTCACCCCATAACCCCCACACTGATACCCGACCCAGTACAAACCTCAACAACCCCGCAACCCACCGAAAATCTCCCAAAGAGTCAAGCGATACCTCCACACAAGTCACTAATTCTGCCATCTCCTAACCCCTCCATCCTTGACTCTCAGACTTCGTCACATAATGCACCCTCCATCACCCAACTCAATCGACCAATTCACACCTCCACCTCCCCCACCAAAACGCCATTACAACCCCCTAAAGTGCTCACAACAAACACAACCACTAACTCAGGCAGAGTCTTCCACCGACCAGACAGATTAGGGATTAACTGTACTTTTACGTCTGCAGCAACTGACAAAAGGGACACACATAGGTCAAAGGTCACTATAGTTACCTGCACCCTACCACACAGAGCACACTTAAGAGAACCTCAGAAGTCCCAAACATGCTGATACAATTAGTTTTGGGGACCTTAGTAGAGGGAAGGAAGTGCCGCCTGAGTCGCCCAGACCAACTACTAGAGATGCTAAAATCGGCTGATCAGTCCACAGTTCTGACCATCGTCAGGAGGGACGGGCCCAGCAACAACTTCACCCACCACTGGTACCGCTTCCTCCAACACCTGCAGCGTTTCGCTGTCAAGGCTTCTGGGAAGAAGTTCCTTCTCCAGCCAAGAGGTCGTGACTTTTGTACCGAAGGGGGTGGTGTTATACCAAAGATAGGGCAAGCCACCTACAGCAACCAGCTACCTGCACCTCCCGGAGCATACCAAGGTGCCCCAGGCCGGACACCACAACAACGCCACCATAACCAGGCACACCCATAGAGCCAGGCTCACCTTCGACAGATGCACCAGAGGTCTTCCCCTGCACCATACCAAATCAACCAAGGGCAGCGCCGTCCGTTTGGGCTCTACAATACGAAAGCCTCCCCTTCACCCATTCTATCACAGGCGGAATGGGCTAAGCATAGATAAGTCCCCCCTAGGAAAGGAGCATCATCCCCCCACCAACAAAAACAAAATAAGCCCCCGCAAACTATTTTACCTACAATTGAGCGGTACTACGGCTCCGCGCCACCGGATGTGATGTCACGCCCCCAGGCTGACCTGGAGTTGGCCTGCGGTCAGGTCAACCCAGCCAACCTGAACCGACGCCGCCCCCACCGGGCACACCTGCTCATTGGACCTGGGAGAGGATACGCAAACAAATATTGTGGGTCCTACCTTTGCTCCGTACCCATGTCGCCGGAGTGACAAGAGCCTATATCAATGTTAGGAAAGGCCAAGGTCGCCCTTTTTCCATATAGCCAATGAGGGCAAGGCAAGACTTAAAGAGTGAATAGTTGCTCAGACCAGGTTAGGGAAAGTATCTCACCTTCCCTCCTGAGTCTGAGTGTTCTAATGGCTCTCTAGGTGCTCCAAATGCCCAAAGTCTCAGTGTGGTAGGAAAATTAGGAGTATTTAATATCTCCTGGTAACTCTGTCAGCCTCCCTGCAGAAGCCATTGTTGTTCGACGTAAAAAAGTATTTAATATCTCTTGGTACCTCTGTCTGCCTCCCTGCAGAAACCATTGTTGTTGGACATCAAAGAGTATTTATTATCTCTGATTACCTCTGTCAGCCTCACTGCAGAAGTTTTTTCGGGGTCTGTGTATCAGGCCACTCTTGTAATGTAGTTCTTACTCAATTAGTTGCCGTTTCAATTAAAATCCTCAACACGCTATCCATAACTTACATCGTCATCCTATGAGTAGATTGATATATGTTAGCTCGACCACTCAGTTGCCTAACCTCTGTCTACTCATAGATGACTAGCTCTGCCTTACATCTACATCATATTAAGGGGCGGTTACATATGCCCAAATTTTTGCCACCCATGCAACTTTTGTCACCGCTACGGGCAACTTTTCTGAGACCCCAAAAAAGTGGTTACACATGCAGGAAGAGAGTTGCTCGTAGCACTATCTCCCGTACACTCTTTCGTTTTTACTTCAAAATTAATTGGTCTTAATTCGGCCGATTTAGCTTCCTGTCACGCTATTAATACATCACAATCCCTAGGATAAAGCTGAGCATATATAAAAACCAAGGTATGTATGACTATATTGCTCGCCATTACATAAAACAAGCGACATGAATCCACGTCTGTCGGTAAAAGTGCAAGTCAGTTGAAACAGCAGCACGCTCATGATTGACTATCTTATCATTACCCTGATAATTAATTATTATCTGTATTGTTCCTTATTTATTAATTAAACTAGATATGTTTAAGTAATTTTAATGATTACTTAATAAATTACAGTATTATCCGAATCTAAAGATCTCTTAAAGAACAGGAAACACAATAATAACGTATATATCATAAAGTAAACACAAGCAAGATAAAGAAATGATAAACCAAGAAGTAAGCGAGAGAGAACACTGGCTGGCCCGGGCTCACCCGGTCTAGCCAATCACAGGCCGTGCTTTACGTATTGCACATTTAAAATAGGCAGTGACAGTATTTCTGTCCTTGCTTGTGTTTACTGTATTATATGTAGGCTACGATTTTATGTGTTCCATGTGGTATTTTATAGCTCTTATGGTTCGGATATCACCTGTCACATTATCATTAGAAGCATTAACACTTATTTAGTTTAATATAGCCTACTGTATATGGAATATATATAGTATATCAATATATATTTAGGCTGTAGGCTACATAGGGAATATATTTCCACGACATAGCCTACTGATGCACGCCAAACACTATTACCGTATACTGTATATGTAGACTACTAAGTTATGTAAAGAGTAGCCTACTATTTAGCACTTTGCATTAACCGAACCTATAATGCATAAATACGGTATTTTATCAGGATTACAAAGCATACAGAATATATAATTTGTAATACTGAAGGAAGTATTAGGCTAACCATTGCAGTAACGAAGCTACTATTCATATTTAGTTATAACAAATCGTTTACTGTTGCAAATTATAATTGTAAGTTGATTATAATAACCGATATATGATACATTTAATCCCCTGAGAGAATATGCTTCCCATTCTTGCCCAAAGATATTGTAGGCTATTTGTACACACTTGAAATTGCGCATTCATACTGTAGCATACTTTTTGATTAAACCGTTTTCTCTCATCCCAATTTTTTGAATTTTATTTCTGTGATGACATATATATTTGAGGGTTGAGCATTTTTATAGTATATTAATGCTTGCACATCATAAAATTATATAGTTATCACATTACTATTATTGCATGCAACCCATATTTATAGTTGCCGAAACAGGCGCGCGTCCCGTACGTTCGGAACGCAAAAGTTGCCCTATTCGGGTGACAAATGGGTCCCGAAAAAGTTGCCTGGGGCGCAAAAGTTGCTCCACGGAGCAACTTTTGTCACCGATTCGGGCAACTCGGGCATGTGTAACCGCCTCTTTAGAGTCCAGCTAGATTTCCCCCCTTACATTCGAACCACACTCGCAAGCACTATTTTGTATAATTGAACATATCATTTTTGTACCTTCTCTGTATGTTGTGGATATGTTTATTGTCATACTTATTGTTTCCTTGTTCTTGATACAGGTAATGAGAATAAATATTATACCTGATCAATTGCCATTGTACTCTGCTTATTTGGATTAACCTCTTGAGGATAGATCCCTATATGCAGTATATATAATCAATCCCATGCTATTATTATAATGTTGGGACTGCTACGTCCTATAATTCTGATTTGATTAGACTATAGCAAATGTGTGAAACCTGATTCGACTATTCACTCTAATACATCTCCCTAGCATTAAAGATCCACATACATGCGGTGTAGTTTACACGGCCCTAACACCTCCTCATCTATTACAATGGTTGCTATCTCAGAATACAAGACGGTGTGTTGAAATGGATAGAAAATTGGCTCATTGACAGAAAGTAAAGAGTAGTCATAAACGCTAAGGCATCCAAATAGATCAATGTAAGTAGCGGGGTACCCCAGGCATCGTTACTAGGGCCAATTCTCTTCCTACTTTACATCAACGACATGGATGAGGGTCTCACCTATACAATCTCGAAGTTTGGTGACATACAAAAATTGTAAGTATCGAAAGAACAAGTTAAATATATGCAACACACTCTAGATAAGTTGTCATGTTGGGCTTAAATTTGGGAAATGAGATTTAATGCGGATAAATGTAAAGTGCTCTATATCGGAAACCGAAATGAGAAAGCAAAATATTTAATGAATGGCACCCAGCTTAAGAATGTAGCCAGATATACTGATTTGGGAGTAAAAATATCAAGTAACCTAAAACCCAGTCAACAATGTACAGAAGTTGTTAAGAAGGCAAACAAAATCATTGACTTTATAGGCAGGTCATTTGAGCATAATTCGAAAGATGTAATCCTAACTCTATACAATTCCTTAATCCGCCCTCTTCTGGAATATTGCGTTGAATCCTGGTGCCCTTACTACCAAAAAGATATAGACAAGCTAGAACGAGCTTAACTTAGAGTTACTGTTGATATAGGTTAAGTGCACACACAACATATATACAGAGTGTACACATGCCTTAATCATATTGCAACATACACACATGTACTTTCAGGGCAATACTATCATTGTTTCATATCCCATGATAATATACCGTACTCTGTAGTATCGGCAGCGTTGCACCAAATATATCCGGCACCGCTGCACATGTTTTCATCAGTAACATCCGGTCGGCACTCAGCATAGCAGTGCCACCCCAGCTCTCTGTATCTTTGGCTAATAAGAACCTATAAACTTATCTCTGGACTTTTATTCTACATCCTTGTGCAAGAAAGGATTATCAAGGTTGTTGTAGCTTCACATGACAACCATACAGTTACCAAAATTATACCTAGCCTGTGGAACAAACCATACGAGGAGCATTTTAGTTAATTAAGCTATTTCCTTTAATCCAACACAGATTAAGAGGTGAAATAGAATTCAAGTGTTCAAAATCATCAAAGGTATTGACAATATGAACGGTAGTAAGTACTTCACTATCGACCAATCTAATTATTACACGCTGAGAAATAGTTGCAAAATTATTGGTAAATCTTTTAACTCACACTATCTATCTATCTATCTATCTTTTTTTTTTTTTTTTTTTTTTTTTTAAGAGACAATGAACGGAGGAAGGAAAAACACAGATAAAACAAAAAGGTCCATGTGCCTAAAGGCATCCTCCATTCATAAAATGTTTGTAACAACTGGATTTAAACTTTTGTAGATTGTAAGTTTGTGGAAAGCAACTCGAGGGAAGTGAATTCCAAAGAGTAGTAGTTCTAGGGATAAATGCATTTTGATAAGCAGAAGTTCTGCATTGTGGAGGAGAAAGTGTAAATTCATGGGCGCTCTCAGCTGCCCTAGTTCTACGGGGAAAGATGTGGAGAGGAGGCACAATTGAAGCAAGTTTCTCGGAACAATTGCTGTGAAAATATCTGTAGAATAATGCAAGGGATGCAACGTTTCTTCGTATGGATAATGTAGGAAGGTCCTGTGTGATTGCAGGGTTATTGATTAATCTAATAGCTTTATTTTGAATTTTGTCCAACTGCCTCAATGCAACCACTCCACTTCCACTCCACAGAGGTGAACAGTAATCCATCTGAGAACGCACATGATTTTATATATTACGGCCAACTGCTCGTCAGTGAAGAATTCTCGAATTCTGTACAGGAGTCCCAGTTTTTTAGAGGCATTCTTAGCAATGCTTCTAACATATTGTGTCCAGCTCAAGTTAGTAGTTAATGTTACACCGAGAATGTCAATACTAGGGGAAGTGGGAATATTTACATCATTAAAAAATATATGGGAGTCAGTGAGATTCTGTCGGTTAGAAAATTGAATGTTTTCTGTGCATTAAAGGAAACTAGATTCTTTTGTCCCCATTCATTAATTCTAGAAAGGTCCTGGTTCAGAGAAATTGCAGTGTTTATTATTGAATTTATAAGATCGGGTTGGGTGAAAGAATTGGTAAATGTAAAGGAACTGTGGAGTGTTGAGTCATCTGCGTAGGAATGTATTGGATTATGAGTGGTAGATATGAGATCATTGATATGAATGAGGAACAGAGTTGGGGCCAAAACTGATCCCTGGGGAACACCAGCATTTATTGAGTGAAATTGAGAATAAAGGCCACCTACCATTACACATATTTTCTGTTATGAAGATAAGAAGAAATTAGTGGAACTAATGATGCAAGGCCATAGTGTGACATCTTCGACAATAAGAATTGATGCCAGATTCTATCAAATGCCTTTGATATATCCAGTGCTATTGTATGTGTTTCACCATGTTGGTCTGTAGCTTGGTTGATTTGATGCGTAAGAAGGCAAAGAATGTCTGCAGTTGATCAACATCGTCTAAAACCATATTGCCTATCACTGATTAATTTATTATTCTCAAGATGTTTAATTATGTGAATATTTAATATCATTTCAAAGACTTTACCAAGAGTGGAAGTTATAGCTATTGGTCTGTAGCTTGATGGATCTGAAGAGGCATCTGCCTGACACCGTGATCCCCGAAGGGGTGGCCACGAACGAACCACCCCCTTGCACCTCTGTCCCCAGTCAGTAAATGCCCCTCCTCCTAACCAGCACCGCCTTTATCCTTATACTTCCTCACTCCATCCTTCCACCTCTCTTTCGGTTTACTTCTCCCTCTCTGTCCCTCTACCTTGCTCTCATACACCCTCTTAGTCATTCTCTCTCTTCCCATACGTTCCATATGGCCAAACCATCTCAAGGTGTTCCTCTTCACACTTTCCAGCATATCTACCTCAACACCATACCGCCTTCTTACTTCCTCATTCGTCTGTCTATCCCTTCATGTAACTCTGCATGCATTTCTCAAGTAGCTCATTTCCACCCCTCTCACTCTTTGTCAGAGTCTCTCCACCAACGTCCATGCCTCGCTTCCGTAAGTCAGTGTCAGGATTACCACACTGTCATGCAAGGACTTCTTCACTTCCATACTGACCACCCTATTTCTTGTTACTGCTTTCAGCATTCATACAACCCTCTTCCCCTGTTGTATCTTCTCCCACACTTCTTCATCCATAGTCCCATCTTTACTCAACACACTGCCCAGATACTTAAATGAGCTGACAATCTCCATAGCCTGACCATTCAACTTCACCTCACACTCTGTGGCTTCACCCCTTTCGAAGACCATTACCTTGCTCTTCCCCGCATTTACCTTCAGATTCCGTTTTTTGCACACTGTTCCAAATATGTTTACCAGACCCTGCAACTCCCATTCATTATCGCACATCAGAACTGTATCATCAGCAAAGAGCAGTACAGGTAGCTTCCACTTGTTTCCCTCCCTTATCAGGGATACACCAACATCCACTGCTCTTCTTTGTATGTCTTTCATGACTCCATCCATATATACAGTAAACAACCACGGGGACATCACACACCCCTGTTTCAACCAAACATTCAGATCAAAGAACTCGCTCTGCTCATTCTCCACACATACTGCCGCCTTTGCACCCTCATATATGCTCTTCTACCTTTCAGCAACTTGCCATCTACTCTGTATATTCTAAGTACTTTCCACATACCTTCTCTATCCACTCCTGTCATAGGCCTTCTCCAAGTCCATAAAGGCAACATACAGCTTCTGTTGCTTCTCCAAATATTTCTCCACAACACATTTCAGGACTTCACACACTTCTGACCTCCTGATCCCCACCTCCTCCTCCACTACTTCTCTTCTTCTCCCTCCCATACCCCATCCAACTATGTTTGCTGGCGCTTCATTCCTTACATTTAGCAATTAGTTGAAGTACTTCCTCCATCTTTCGACTCTCTCTTGCTTTTCGGCTAGCACTCGCCCATTCTTATCTTTCACACCCTTACTGTTTCCCTTGCTACCTTTCCTAACTTGCTTGACTTATTTCCAGAACAGTTTCTTGCACTCCCTCCATTTTACACTCAGATTCCTTCCAAATTCCTCATCTACTCTTTTACTTTCCTTCAATACTCTCTTCACCACTCTCTTTTTATCCACGTACCTCACTCGTTTCTGTCACTCCAAATCGTCATTCCCTCTACTACCCAACCACTCTCTATATGCTTTCTTCTTGTCTTCCACAGCTATTTTTACCTCTTCTGTCCACGATGCTGTATCCTTCACCCCCTCCCTCTTCT
>CM064487.1:53927750-53980250 GCA_032716605.1 Paralithodes platypus | reverse complement strand
GAAGAAGAAAGTTTGAGAGTAACGTTTCACTCTTGGGTTGGAGAGTTGCACAGAGTAGGGGTGGGATTGAGTAGCAAGACGGGTACCATGTGCCCTACGTAAAGGAGGTGGTATACACTGGGAAAGCTCTGAGGAACACTGATTATTATAGTAGCGATAGAAGAGCGAGAGAGATGCAACATTGCGGCGGAGAGAGAGAGATTGCAGGGAGTTGGTGAGTGGACGGGAGTTAATGATACGAAAGGCCTTCCTTTCAACTTTGTCTAGGAAAGCGGTGTGAGAGGAACCTCCCCACACATGTGAACAATACTCAATACAAGAACGCACTATGCCCCTGTACAGAGCAAGACACTGTGCAAGGGTACAGAACCCCCTAAGGCGGTTGAGCACACCCAGCTTCTGGGAGGCTGCCTTAGCAAGACTGGTAATATGGTCCTTCCAAATGAGAGCAGAAGAAACAGAGACACCAAGAATATTGAGAGAAGATGAAGGATTGATTTTTGTATTGTTGAAGAATAAGGGATAGTCCGCTGGGAGTTCCGGACGGGTAGATAGATGGAGACATTGGGTTTTGGAAGCATTAAAGGTAACAAGGTTTTCTCTGCCCCAATTGGAGATAGTATTTAGATCAAACTTTAAGAGTTCTATGGCTTCATTACGCTTGTCGTTGAGGGATTGCTGGCTGGGGCGTTCTGAAAACCTAATGGAGTAGTGTAAGGTTGAGTCGTCTGCGTATGAATGGATGGTAATTGAGGTAGTTTTGAGAAGATCATTTATAAAAATTAGAAAGAGAATAGGAGATAGGACAGATATATATATATATATATATATATATATATATATATATATATATATATATATATATATATATATATATATTATATATATATATGTATATCTGTTTATATAAAATATATACAGTATAATATATATATATATATATATATATATATATATATATATATATACACCTTATTATTTTTCTATCTATCAATCTATCAATCTATCTATCTACAATTTGTGTGGTCAAGTCCTACAAATACATTATCCGGCCCAAACCTCTAAGACTGGAAATGGTTTACGTGTAGAAGTCCCTAAGGTCCTTCCCCCCTTGCGGACCACTTCACCATTGGGGCCCCAAGACGCCGGGTTAATCCTCTATGGAGTCTTTGGGGTCTTTGTCTGGAGGAGGGCGGGGGGGGGGGGGGGGGGGGGAGAGAGGAGGTGATGCTCCTGATTGTCTCTCTTGTGTGATGGTGTGTGTGTTGTTGTTGTTGTTGTTGTTGTTGTAGTTCCCCAGACTCTTTGGCCGAACATTCCCAAATCCGGTAGACCAATGCATGTTTTGGTATGTGCTGGTGTGTGTAATAATAATAATAATAATATATATAATAATTTTTATAAGGATAATAATAATAATTTAATATCGTCATTATTATTAATATTATTTATATTATTTAATTTGTGCATTTATGTTTTACTTTTTATTAATGACGTGTTGTGCAAGACACAGCAGGTTGTGTGGATTCACTATATGGGAAGAAATAACAAAATTTAATACACTTAAACAATTAATGAACAAAGCAATTTATACATTCATAGACAGTATAATTGTTTTATCCATACAAAGTAATTGAATATAATTATGAGTATCTAATATAGAGCTTTAACACAAATACAATAGTTACAACATTACAATAATCACAACTAATTACACGCGGGGAAACGGTTGCAAAATTATTGGTAAATCTTTTAACTCCCACGAATCTAAGAATTTCTTCTTCAATTGAGTTGTCAACTTGTGGAATGGGCTTCCCCGAAACGTTATAGACTGCATCACCGTTGATTCATTTAAACTCCGCTTAGACAAATATCTCGCATCAAACCGGCGACTGACTGCGTTTGTAAATGAATAACTTTATTTTATCCCCCCCTCAGTGTCTAACCCATCTGTCCCCTACTAACTTCCTAATCCTGCCACGGACATTAGTTCCAGGGCAGTAATTCCCTTTCCAATGTTCCCTTACCCACTCTAAACCACTGTTTGGACACTTGATCCTCAGTGTTTTGGAGGACAAGCAACCTAGAAGGGTCACTAGATCTGTTGATGCTTGATTTCCTTTGTACTCCTTTGTACAAGTATCAAGCAAAGAGTAATTATGGAACTATCTGTTACAGGTTTTCTTCAGACTCTCGATTCTTTAAGAATTTAATATCACAATACATATACTAATAACTTAAAAAAGAAATGTCAATGGAAAAAGTCTTACTGGTCCATAGAATTATTATAAAGTTAAGTTACTGAGAGATGAAGTTAAGCAAATATGACTTAGTCTGCCAGTGAATCTAAGTCATTGAGAATAGAGTGCTCGTTTTCTCCCGCGTATGATTCTCTACGGTGTTGTGTATGGGTTACTACGGAAAATTCACAATTTATGAATAGAGTGTCAGGTGGTGTGTTAGGGGTATAAAGTTAAGTTCTGGCATCAAATCTTCTTTATTACATTGGTCATAGAAAAAACAATGATAATAAGTTGCATCTAAGAAGGCAAGGATAGGATGTGTGTCTTGTTTTCCCAAGTGGAAATTGGCCTTGTACTAAAAAAGGAAGTCGAATCTCGAGACAAGAATAACTCAAAGTATTCATTAGTCATTTTCCAGGGGTTGGGGGAGGACTCAGTGATTCTCAAACTGTTGGGATTTTAGGGGGGACGTAGGTCTGTTTTCTCTTGCTGGAGTCTGGATAGTCTTGGTGACTGTAGCAGTATCCTGGGACTAGAATCTTGTCAACATCGTGGAAGTTCATAATTTATTTCTGTTTGTGTGGACGGCTTTGAGCCTACCGATTCTGGTTTCAGAACCAGCTAATTGTTTGGTTGACGTCGGGAAAGATCTTAATTTACTTCTTACTTGGACAGACTCAAGCCTACCACTTTTGGTGTTAAACACAGCATTTTTGGTTGAAGTCCGGAAAGACCTCGATTTACTTCTGTCTTGGGCAGCGTCAAGCCTACCACTTCTGGTCTTGGACCCAGCGTGTTTTGTTAGGGCAGCAACAAGCCTACCACTTCTGGTCATGGACCCAGCATGTTGTGTTTGGGCAGCGTCAAGCCTACCACTTCTGGTCTCGAACCCAGAGTGTTGTGTTTGGGCAGCGTCAAGCCAACCACTTCTGGTCTCGAACCCAGCATGTTGTGTTTGGGCAGCGTCAAGCCTGCCGCTTCTGGTCTTACATCCAGCTTGTTTGGGAGCGTCGAGCCTACCTCTCTGACCAATAACCAGATTACTCCAAAAGTAATTGGTAGTTTGGTATGGGTGGCTGTGATAGTATCTCTTTTCGCTGCTATTCCAGCATTGGTGGTGTTGAGGACAAGAAGGGCTTGTGTGATGTGGGGTTTTCTTGGAGGGTCGGTGGTAGCCGTCTCGCTGGTGGTGATGCCAGGGTGGGGAACGCTCCGAGCGAGAAGAACGCTTTGATGCTGGTGTTGTGGAAGACTTTGACTTTGTTGAACAGGAACTAGAGTGGCAGTGAGGCTGGATATTATTATATTTAGCATATTTAGCATATTCAGTTTATTGTTCGCTGCCAGACATGAGGCTGAAAATCTGCATGAATTTCTCTTAACCTAGGTACAGTACAATGCTTATTATACCTTAACTATGAAGAAACATGAAACCTCTGGCAACCATGAGGTGCCTGAGATCCCATAATAGTACACAGATGCACTTGTGAGAGTATGTGTAAGGTAATGCAAGCTGATAGTTGAGCAGCTTGGCTAGGGAGGGACTACGATACAATCGTCTCTCTCGGGATAGCCAAAAAACATAAAAAAACATTAGAATTCTGGGAAACTTGAACCCTAGACCTCTTGCGATGTCAGAGTACGACGGCTTAGACCACTCGGCTATACCGACCTGCATGTCCATGTTTGTGTGTTTGTATGTGCTGGTGCTCGTGTGTGAGAGAGGTAGAAATATATATACATAGAGGAGAACAGAGCGAGTTTATGTATGTATTTGTCTGTGTGATAATGTTTATGTGTTTGGGTGGGTATATATGTGTAAAATTATGGGTGTGTGTATTCATAATTGTATTTTGAAATGAATCGCGTTTTTGGCTCGTATTTTCTCGCTTCCTAGACTTTATTATCAATTAAATTTACCCATCTCCTTGCTGCCGGCTATGTCTCAGAAAACCTTCATCAACCTGAGCTAGATTTGATCCCGGGTGTGCTGGCTGGGTAGCAGGCGGAAACGGTACAGCTGAGCTAACCGCGGTGTGTGTGTGTGTGTATGGTTGTATGTGTGTGTGTGTATGTGTGCATCTGTGTATTATTGTCAAAGAAGAATATTTAGGATTTCAGGTATTCATCATTATAAAAGTGCATACTGTACAGTAGTGTACTACAAATGTCAGTGGCATGAAGGTAACTAATAGGTTTTCTTCATTAAGAAAAATGAAACCACTTGTGTGTGTGTGTGTGTGTATGTGTGTGTGTGTGAGCGTGTGTGTGTGTGTGTACTGATATCAAAGAAGATTAAATGAGATTCCGGGTATTAGCAATTAGAAGAGTGCCCACTAAAATGTACAACGAGTTCAATTCCATGAAGGTAAAGGCTAATAGGTTTGTTTCAATAAGAATTATTAATGCATTCGGGCACGTGTAAGAGAGAGAGAGAGAGAGAATGAATGAGTGAGAGTGAAAAAGAGAGCGAGTATATATGTGTGTGTGTAATAATAATAATAATAATTAACGGTTTATTCACAAAAGCAGCCCGAAGGCTGAAAATATACAAGGAAGTTGATACATAGTTAAAATTAAAATTAAAATTAAAATTATAATTAAAATTGACACAAGAGCTAACAGGCTAATTTACAATGAAAAATATGTATATAATTTATTGATTGTTTAAGACCTTAATTATTGAAGGAATGGCGCTGTTCTTGTAGCGGTCAGTCCGTGGTGCTCTTACGGGGACAATACGGTTGAAGTGTCGAACAGCGCGTAGAGGAGGAGGGGCGTCGGGCGGTAGTAGGTGCCGGTGTCTGGGGTTGTTTAGTAGTTTGCTGGAGAACTGCTGAAGGTGTTGTTCGTAGAGGTTAGATATGGCGAGTACGTTAATTAGGTTACATGCATCTTGGTAAGTGGTGTAGTTGGCCCCTAACATTATTCTGAGTGCTCTCTTCTGAATTTTTTCTAATTTATTTCTTTGGGTTAAGTTGAGAGAGGATGACCAAACGGGTGAAGCATAGCAGAGTTTGGGTAATATAAAAGATTTGTATAAAAGTAGCATGTCATCTCTGGGAACCCCTAGTTGTTTCAGGGTGCGTAACATGTGTAGCCGATAAGAAGAAGCACTAGCTATGGTGTTAACCTGTTTATCCCAGAGTAGTTTTTGCTGAAGGAAAACACCAAGTAATTTAGTGGACTGAACTATCTCGAGGGTGTGATTGCCAAGCTTGAGGGTGGGTGGAGGGATGGGTTTAGAAGCAACATTGAAGTTCATGACAAGTGTTTTGTTTAGGTTAATAGTGACATCATTATCTTGTGTCCAGGTCAGTAGGGCATCTAGGTTGGCTTGGAGAATGCTGTAGTCTGGAGAAGCGTTGCTGATGGAAGAGGCTAGTGTGGAATCGTCAACATATTTCCATTTGAGTTCTGCGTCTTGAAGGGCGTTATTGCTGAGTATTAAATAACCGAGGGGCCCCATTCGTGTCCCTTGAGGCAAACCGCAAGTAAGTGTTTGTGAACTGGAGATACTGCCTAGAAAGCGGACGGATTGTTGACGGTCGTTGAGGAAATCCGCCAACCAGGAGGTAAGACATTCCCTGAGGCCAAGGTGTAGTGCTTTCTTAATTATAATGGTGTGGTTCACTAGATCGAAGGCTTTTTTGAAATCTATGAATACTGCTGTTACTGACGTGTTTCGGCGGTCTAAATTTTTATGAATGAAGTCAAGAAAACTGATGAGGTAGTGTGAGGTGGATGAAGATTTAATATTTCCATACTGGCACGAGTCTAATTTATTGTATATATCTTTGTAAGCCAATTCAGCTACAAAACTTTCACAAATAAGGCTAGGAATAGGTGTAATAGCTATGGGCCGTTCATTAAGAAGATTGAGGGTTTGAAGATTTAGGGATTGGAGTGACATAGGAATGCTTCCAATCTTTAGGACATTTGGATTGTTGTAAGGAAGCATTAATTATGGATGTGAGAGGTAAGGAAAGTTCAGGAGCAAATTCTTTGTATAAGCGGATAGGAAGATCGAGTGGAGTGGAGGAGCGTTTAGGTTTGAGAATCTGTAAACGACGGCAAACTTCGTACTCTAATACGATAGGTGGGGGGGAGGGGGCAGGGAGGTATGCTGGGAGCTGGTCATGAGAGAGCTTGGGAAGTTGTTGACATATAGAGGCAAAATGATTATTTATTGTCTCGGCTGCTTCATTACTGGTGAGATGGTTGACACACGGGAAGGTAGAGGGTCGGTTCTTAAGGCCACAAAATTCCTGAATTCGGCTAAACCATTCACTAATGTTTGTGTGTTTCAAGTGTTGTATTTTGTTGGGATAGAAAGTCTTTTTTGCCATTTTAATTTCTCTAATAACTTTGTTTCGAAGTGATTTGAAAAGGGTGGTGTTGTTGGCTTTAAAGGCATTGTCACGTTGTTGCATAAGGCGTTTAATACGGCAATTAATCCAAGGGAGGTCAGACTGGTGAGTAACTACATTTTTTTCAGGGAAGAAATGTAGGTAGGCTATATTAATAGTATTGAGATAATTTTCCCATTTGCGATAAACATCTTCAACAGTTAACACCTCAACCCATGGGTAGCGAACAATCCAATCACCGAAGAGTCGAATTGCCGAGTCGGTTATAGGTCTGTACGTGTGTGTTTTGTTCTTATTTGTAATGAGCGAAAGTAGGTTTGGGAGTCCAGAAAACAGAGGTGTGATTGCTTCGTCCAAATGGCGACATTGGAATCGGGGTTTCATAAAGGTTTGACATATCTGTTAGGATTATATCTAAAATATTATTATGGTGTGTAGGGAAATTTACTACTTTGGTTAGCTGAAGGTGTGTTTGAAGGTCAGACGTGTCTATTTCATTAAAATCACCACATATAATAAATTTAGATGATGAGTACTGTAATTTTAAAAGGTCAGACGTATCAGAAATATGTTGTAGGAGTAAATCACGTGTATGGTGTCTTGGGGGGTGATAAACAACACAACAAATAATAGATGCAACATGTCTGGGGTGCAAGGAGGGAGTGATTCGGATCCATAATGCTTCCACTTCGTTGGGTACATTAATGGGTAGGGGAAATGGGCAAAGTTCACTGCGGCAGAATAGGGCAACACCACCACCACGTTTTTCAGTTCGCAGGTGACAGAAAAGGCGGTAGTTTTCAATATGGATAGTTTCTGGTATTATTTGCCAGGCTTCAGTTATGGCCACGATGCCGGGTGAGCAATTATGTATCACTGTTGTAAGTTCATCAATTTTATTTGTTAGTGAAGTAACATTGGATAGCAGGAGGGAAGGAAGACTGTACCAAATCCTGGGTATTTCAAAATGTCTGTACGGTTTTATAGTCACTGGTTTATTCATCTTTCTTTTGGTCTTCACAACACTTATATTACGAGGACAATTTCGCCCCCTTTTGTTGCCACGGGCGTGAAATATTTTCAAATGTTTAAGTTTTTCTATAATACAGGATACAGGGTATCCGTTACCTTTTTTCAGTAGAAATAAGTTTTTCCTGGTGTATTTTAGTCGGGGCATAGTGACTCGGTGGCGGGTCCAGGGGTTCGGTGCTTCACTCCACTCAAGCTGGTAAGACGATGGCGAGGACTTGGTCCGCAGGCAGCACACTGACAAACCACTAACGGCAACAGCGACCAAAAGTAGTAATTTCTGCAGCATATTGAAGGATTTAGTAGTCCAAGATGTTATAGTTCCATGTTGAGCTTCTGTGTCAGTAGTAGAGGAGGAAATGAAGAAAAAGGTGAAGACCAACAGCTGGTCTAGGCTGCCAGGAGCGCCAGGCTGATACGTCCGCACAGTACGGTGAACGATCAGGAAGTGTGTGTGTGTGTGTGTGTGTGTATTAACAAAGGAGTACAAAGGAAATCAAGCAACAACAGATCTAGTGACCCTTCTAGGTTGCTTGTCCTCCAAAACACTGAGGATCAAGTGTCCAAACAGTGGTTTAGAGTGGGAAAGGGAACTACTGCCCTGCCACTAACGTGGCAGGACTAGGAAGTTAGTAGGGGACATATGGGTTAGTAACTGAGGGGAGGATAAAGTTATTCATTTACAAACGCAGTCAGTCGCGGGTTTGATGCGAGATATTTGTCTAGGCGGAATTTAAATGAATCAACGGTGATGCAGTCTATAACGTCTCGGGGAAGCCCATTCCACAAGTTGACAACTCGATTGAAGAAGAAATTCTTAGATTCGTGCGAGTTAAAAGATTTACCAATAATTTTGCAACCGTTTCCCCGCGTGTAATTAGATTGGTCGATAGTGAAGTACTTACTACAGTTCATATTGTCGATGCCTTTGATGATTTTGAACACTTGAATTAAGTCGCCTCTTAATCTGCGCTGGGTTAAAGGAAATAGATTTAATTCTCTAAGACGCTCTTCGTATGGTTTGTTCTTTAGGCTAGGTATCATTTGGTAACTCTACGTTGAACTCGTTCTAGCTTGTTATATCTTTTTGGTAATAAGGGCACCAGGATTGAACGCAGTATTCCAGAAGAGGGCGGACTAAGGAATTGTAAAGGGTTAGGATAACTTCTTTGGATTTATGCTCAAATGACCTGCCTATAAAGCCAATTATTTTGTTTGCCTTCTTAACAACTTCTGAACATTGTTGACTCGGTTTTAGGTTACTCGATATTGTTACTCCCAGATCAGTTTCTCTGTTTACATTCTTAAGCTGAGTGCCATTCATCGAATAGTTTGCTTTCTCATTTAGGTATCCGACATGTAGTACTTTACATTTATCCGCATTGAAACTCATTTGCCAAATTTGGGCCCAACATGACAATTTATCTAGATTGTGTTGCATATCGTCAACTTGTTCTTTTGAGAGTACGCTATTTGCAATTTTTGTATCGTCAGCAAATTTTGAGATTGTGCAGGTGAGACCCTCATCTATGTCGTTGATGTAAATTAGAAAGAGAATTGGTCCTAGTACCGATCCCTGGGGAAGGGAAGAAGAGATATTGATAATTCTAATTTCGCACCAATAATGCTCTATCAAGTTCTTTGAAGGTAGTAGCATAGGCCTATATAAATCATAGAAAGAACATTTGGGGATTAAATGATTGAGACAGTTTAATTGCTTTTAATTAAACAATAATTAATGTTAACTAGCATAATATTATAATGATGCTATTGTTGATAGTGAAGAAAAAGAACATTATAGGTGTGTGTGTGTGTGTTTGCTGAACCGACATATCCCTGTGCATGCGTGTGTGTCAGTATTTATGTGAGCCAGTGTATGTGTGCGTAGGTCTGTATTTATGTGAGCCAGTGTATGTGTGTGTAGGTCTGTATTTATGTGAGCCAGTGTATGTGTGTGTAGATCTGTATTTCTGTGAGCCAGTGTGTGTGTGTGTGTGTCTGTATTTATGTGAGCCAGTGTATGTGTGTTTAGGTCTGTATTTATGTGAGCCAGTGTATGTGTGTGTGTGTCTGTATTTATGTGAGCCAGTGTATGTGTGTGTGTGTGTCTGTATTTATGTGAGCCAGTGTATGTGTGTGTGTGTCTGTATTTATGTGAGCCAGTGTGTGTGTCTGTATTCATGTGAGCCAGTGTGTGTGTGTGTGTGTGTGTTTGTATTTATGTGAGCCAGTGTATGTGTGTGTGTGTCTGTATTTATGTGAGCCAGTGTATGTGTGTGTGTGTCTGTATTTATGTGAGCCAGTGTATGTGTGTGTGTATCTGTTTTTTTTTTTTTTTTTTTTTTTTTTTTTAAAGAGACAATGAACGGAGGAAGGAAAAACACAGATACAACAAAAAGGTCCATGTGCCTAAAGGCATTCTCCATTCATATAATGTTTGTAACAACTGGATTAAAACATTTGTAGATTGTAAGTTTGTGGAAAGCAATTCGAGGGAAGTGAATTCCAAAGAGTAGTAGCTCTGGGGATAAATGAATTCTGATAAGCAGAAGTTCTGCATTGTGGAGGAGAAAGTGTAAATTCATGGGCGCTCTCAGCTGCCCTAGTTCTACGGGGAAAGATGTGGAGAGGCGGCACAATTGAAGCAAGTTCCTCGGAACAATTGCTGTGAAAATATCTGTAGAATAATGCAAGGGATGCAACGTTTCTTCGTATGGATAATGTAGGAAGGTCCTGTGTGATTGCAGGGTTATTGATTAATCTAATAGCTTTATTTTGAATTTTGTCCAACTGCCTCAATGCAACCACTCCACTTCCACCCCACAGAGGTGAACAGTAATCCATCTGAGAACGCACATGACTTTTATATATCACGGCCAACTGCTCGTCAGTGAAGAATTCTCGAACTCTGTACAGGAGTCCCAGTTTTTTAGAGGCATTCTTAGCAATGCTTCTAACATAATGTGTACAGCTCAAGTTAGTAGTTAATGTTACACCGAGAATGTCAATACTAGGGGAAGTGGGAATATTTACATCATTAAAAAATATATGGGAGTCAGTAAGATTCTGTCGGTTAGAACATTGAATGTACTTGGTTTTCTGTGCATTAAAGGAAACTAGATTCTTTTGTCCCCATCCATCAATTCTAGAAAGGTCCTGGTTCAGAGAAATTGCAGTGTTTATTTTTGAATTTATAAGATCTGGTTGGGTGAAAGAATTGGTAAATGTGAAGGAACTGTGGAGTGTTGAGTCATCTGCGTAGGAATGTATTGGATTATGAGTGGTAGATATGAGATCATTGATATGAATGAGGAACAGAATTGGGGCAAAAACTGATCCCTGGGGAACACCAGCATTTATTGAGTGAAATTGAGAATAAAGGCCATCTACCATTACACGTATTTTTCTGTTATGAAGATAAGAAGAAATTAGTGGAACTAATGATGCAAGGCCGTAGTGTGACATCTTCGACAATAAGGATTGATGCCAGACTCTATCAAATGCCTTTGATATATCCAGTGCTATTGTATGTGTTTCACCATGTTGGTCTGTAGCTTGGTTGATTTGATGCGTAAGAAGGCAAAGCATGTCTGCAGTTGATCGACATCGTCTAAAACCATATTGCCTATCACTAATTAATTTATTATTCTCAAGATGCTTAATTATGTGATTATTTAATATAATTTCAAAGACTTTACCAAAAGTGGAAGTTATAGCTATTGGTCTGTAGTTTGATGGATCTGAAGAGGCACCTTTTTTAGGAACTGGATGGATGTTTGCTTCTTTCCAGGGTACTGGGAAGCATGAGGTATGAGTCACAGACGGAAAAATTTTGCCAATACAGGAGCGAGCACCAAGGAGCAATTCTTAAGTACTATTGGAGGAATTTCATCTGGACCAGGAGCCTTATCTACCAAGAGATTCTGCAAAATAGTTTTGACATGTCTGGTGTGGTTCTTAAGTGAGGGAATTTCAGGCGAATTAAAATTAAATACATGTGAGCCAGTGTGTATGTGTGTGTCTCTATTTCTGTGAGCCAGTGTATGTGTGTGTGTGTCTGTATTTATGTGAGCCAGTGTGTGTGTGTGTGTAGGTCTGTATTTATGTGAGCCAGTGTATGTGTGTGTGTGCCTGTAATTCTGTGAGCCAGTGTATGTGTGTGTGTGTCTGTATTTATGTGAGCCAGTGTGTGTGTGTCTGTATTTATGTGAGCCAGTGTATGTGTGGGTGTGTGTTTGTATTTATGTGAGCCAGTGTGTGTGTGTGTCTGTATTTATGTGAGCCAGTGTATGTGTGTGTGTGTCGTTATTTGTGTGAGCCAGTGTGTGTGTGTGTGTGTGTCTGTATTTATGTGAGCCAGTGTGTGTGTGTCTGTATTTATGTGAGCCAGTGTGTGTGTGTCTGTATTTATGTGAGCCAGTGTATGTGTGTGTGTCAGTATTTATCTGAGCCAGTGTATGTGTGTGTGTGTCTGTATTTATGTGAGCCAGTGTATGTGTGGGTGTGTGTCTGTATTTGTGTGAGCTAGTGTGTGTGTGTCTGTACTTATGTGAGCCAGTGTATGTGTGTGTGTGTCTGTATTTATGTGAGCCAGTGTATGTGTGTGTCAGTCTGTATTTATGTGAACCAGTGTATGTGTGTGTGTCTCTATTTGTGTGAGCCAGTGTATGTGTGTGTGTGTCTGTAATTATGTGAACCAGTGTGTGTGTGTGTGTGTGTGTGTCTGTATTTATGTGAGCCAGTGTGTATATGTGAGCCAGTGTGTGTGTGTGTGTGTGTCTGTATTTATGTGAGCCAGTGTGTGTCTGTATTTATGTGAACCAGTGTATGTGTGTGTGTGTCTGTATTTATGTGAGCCAGTGTATGTGTGTGTATGTCTGTATTTCTGTGAGCCAGTACATGTGTGTGTTTCTGTATTTCTTTGAGCCAGTGTGTGTGTGTGTGTGTGTATTTATGTGAGCCAGTGTATGTGTGTGTGTCTGTATTTATGTGAGCCAGTGCATGTGTGTGTTTCTGTATTTATTTGAGCCAGTGTGTGTGTGTGCGAGTGTATTTATGTGAGCCAGTGTGTGTGTGTGTGTGTCTGTATTTATGTGAGCCAGTGTATGTGTGTGTGTCTATTTATATGAGCCAGTGTGTGTGTGTGTGTGTGTATTTCTGTGAGCCAGTGTGTGTGTGTGTGTGTGTGTGTGTGTGTGTGTGTGTGTGTCTGTAGTTCTGTGAGCCAGTGTGTGTGTGTGTCTGTATTTATGTGAGCCAGTGTGTGTGTGTGTGTCTGTATTTATCTGAATCAGTGTGTGTGTGTGTGTGTATTTCTGTGAGCCAGTGTGTGTGTGTGTGTGTCTGTAGTTCTGTGAACCAGTGTGTGTGTGTGTCTGTATTTATGTGAGCCAGTGTGTGCGTGCGTGTGTCTGTATTTATGTGAGTAAGTGTGTGTGTGTGTGTGTCTGTATTTATGTGAGCCAGTGTGTGTGTTTGTGTGTATGTATTTATGTGAGCCAGTGTGTGTGTGTGTTTGTGTCTGTATGTCTGTGAGCCATTGTGTGTGTGTGTGTGTGTCTGTATTTATGTGAGCCAGTGTGTGTGTGTGTGTCTGTATTTATGTGAGCCAGTGTGTGTGTGTGTGTGTCTGTATTTCAGAGAGCCAGTGTATGAGTGTGTGTATCTGTATTACTGTGAGCCAGTGTGTGTGTGTGTGTGTGTCTGTATTTCTGTGAGCCAGTGTGTGTGTGTGTGTGTCTGTATTTCTGTGAGCCAGTGTGTGTGTGTGTGTGAATGTATTTCAGAGAGCCAGTGTATGAGTGTGTGTGTGTCTGTATTACTGTGAGCCAGTGTGTGTGTGTGTGTGTGTGTGTCTTTATTTCAGAGAGCCAGTGTAAGAGTGTGTGTGTGTCTGTATTACTGTGAGCTAGTGTGTGTGTGTCTGTATTTATGTGAGCCAGTGTGTGTGTGTGTGTGTCTGAATTACTGTGAGCCAGTGTATGTGTGTGTGTGTGTGTCTGTATTTATGTGAGCCAGTATGTATGTGTGTGTCTGTATTTATGTGAGCCAGTGTGTGTGTGTGTGTCTGTATTTATGTGAGCCAGTGTGTATGTGTGTGTGTGTCAGTATTTCTGTGAGCCAGTGTGTGTGTGTGTGTCTGTATTTATGTGAGCCAATGTGTGTGTGTGTGTGTCTGTATTTCAGAGAGCCAGTGTATGTGTGTGGTCGTCTGTATTTATGTGAGCCAGTGTGTGTGTGTATCAGTATTTATGTGAGCCAGTGTGTGTGTGTGTGTCTGTATTTTTGTGAGCCAGTGTGTGTGTGTGTCAGTATTTCTGTGAGCCAGTGTGTGTGTGTGTCTGTATTTATGTGAGCCAGTGTGTGTTTGTGTGTGTCTGTATTTCTGTGAGCCAGTGTGTGTGTGTGTGTGTGTGTCTGTATTAATGTGAGCCAGTGTGTGTGTGTAGGTCTATATTTATGTGAGGCAGTGTATGTGTGTGTGTGTCTGTATTAATGTGAGCCAGTGTGTGTGTGTGTGTCTGTATTTATGTGAGCCAGTGTGTGTGTGTGTGTCTGTATTTATGTGAGCCAGTGTGTGTGTGTGTGTGTGTCTGTATTTCTGTGTGAGCCAGTGTGTGTGTGTGTCTGTATTTCTGTGAGCCAATGTGTGTGTGTGTGTCAGTATTTCTGTGAGCCAGTGTGTGGGTGTTTGTCCGTATTTCCGTGAGCCAGTGTGTGTGTGTGTGTGTCTGTATTTCTGTGAGCCAGTGGGTGTGTGTGTGTCTGTATTTATGTGAGCCAGTGTGTATGTGTGTGTCTGAATTTCTATGAGCCAGTGTGTGTGTGTGTATGTGTTTCTGTGTTTCTGTGAGCCAGTGTGTGTGTGTTTGTGTGTGTCTGTATTTCTGTGGGCCAGTGTGTGTGTGTCAGTATTGGTGTGAGCCAGTGTGTGTGTGTGTGTGTGTGTGTCTGTATTTCTGTGAGCCAGAATGTGGATGTGTCCGTATTTCTGTGAGCCAGTGTGTGTGTGTGTCTGTATTTATGGGAGCCAGTGTGTGTGTGTGTGTGTATCAGTATTTGAGAGAGCCAGTGCGTGTGTGTTTCTTAGATGTGTGTGTGCAACCAAACGTCCCTGGTATTTGCATGTGGGTGTACAGTCGTGTATATGCTGATGTGTGCTTGCGTGCGTGCGTTTCATTAATCATTTGTGTGTGTGCACCTGTGTGTGTGTGTGTGTGTGTGTGTGTGTGTGTGTGTGTGTGTGTGTATGTGTGTGTGGGAGAGAGAGAGAGAGAGAGAGAGAGAGAGAGAGAGAGAGAGAGAGAGAGAGAGAGAGAGAGAGAGAGAGAGAGAGAGAGAGAGAGAGAGAGAGAGAGAGAGAGAGAGCGAGAGAGAGAGAGAGAGAGAGAGATAATTTATGTGTGTGACATGGTATGTATTAATGCGTATGTGCGTTCATCCATTCATAAACGTATTTGTTCAAAGAATACCAATGTGTGATATTATAAATGTAACATTTCATGTGTGCAGATTGGTTTCAATGTCCAATGTTAGATATTCATTGGTTCGTAAAATAATGTATGATTGTGAAAATATTTCCGTAATTATATATACAGTATATACCGGTATAATATATATATATATATATATATATATATATATATATATATATACATATATATATATATATATATATATATATATATATATATATATATATATATATATATATATAATATTATATTTATATATACATATATATACACAGTATATATATACAGTAGTTATATATATATATACACACACACACACAATTTGTTTGCATTACATTATAACCCTTTTGCGTCTAATGTTATATTCGTGAGTTTGAGAGACCAGGTTTGTATGGGAAAGCATGTGTGTATGAATATAAGAAAACCCGTGCATGCTTGTGAGAGTGCTTACTGTATAGTGTGTCCTATATGGATGAGGGAGACATGAGGCAAAACTGCCTGTGACAATTGCCTCCCCCAAAATTGAAAGAGTGACAGGGCCAAAATCAAGGAATGTACGTGCCAAAATGCCTGAACACACACAGTTTTGAAGCAAGTTAAATCATAGGAAGAGGGAAAGACTTCCAGAGCTCAGCTGTTGAATAGAAGAATGATTTAGAGTATCGTTTCACTCTTGGGTTGGAGAGTTGGGGTGTTTCGTGTCAACTTGATTGTGGAGGTTATTTGGCGTCAGCTTGATTGTGGAGGTTATTCCGTGTCAGCTTGATTGTGTAAGTTATTTCGTATCAGCTTGATTGTGGAGGTTAGTTTGTGTCAGCTTGATTGTAGATGTTATTCCGTGTCAGCTTGATTGTGGAGGTTTATCCATATCAGCTTGATTGTGGAGGTTATTCCGTGTCAGTTTGATTGTGGAGGTTATTTCGTGTCAGCTTAATTGTGGAGGCTATTCCGTGTCAGCTTGATTATGGAAGTTATTTCGTGTCAGCTTGATTGTGGAGGTTATTTTGTGTCAGCTTGATTATGGAGGTTATTTTGTGTCAGCTTGACTGTGGAGGTTATTCCGTGTCAGCTTTATTGTGGAGGTTATTTTGTCTCAGCTTGATTGTGGAGGTTATTCCGTGTCAGCTTGACTGTGGAAGTTATTTCGGTTCAGCTTGATTGTAGAGGATATTTTGTGTCAGCTTGATTGTGTAGGTTATTTTGGTTCAGCTTGATTGTAGAGGATATTTTGTGTCAGCTTGATTGTGGAGGTTATTTTGGTTCAGCTTGATTGTAGAAGATATTTTGTGTCAGCTTGATTGTGGAGGTTATTTTGGTTCAGCTTGATTGTAGAGGATATTTTGTGTCAGCTTGATTGTGGAGGTTATTTCGCGCAGCTTGATTGTGGAGATTATTTCGTGTCAGCTTTAGAAGTACAAAATCCTGGTGGTGTTGATATAGATAATTATATGTAGGCGTGAAAACATCTCTCCGAGCGTGAGAGAATGCTGTGGTTTTGCGCGTGTTTGACTATCGGCATGGTAGCTAGGCAAACGTTCGCTGCAACCGTTTGTTTAGGTAAATTCTGATGACAGGATGTTCACGCCCACTGGGTGTGAAACCCGCCGCTGCTCACTGCCGATGAATTTATCAAAACCCATTTAATAATAGTCGGTGTAAGTTGAAATGTATTCAGTCCTGTTTAGTATTACCTGATGCAACTCGAAATGTATATATTTCTTTAATACTGGAGAGTGTCATTTGCAATATATTACTATGTTAATGTATTAATGCCTGGTATGTAGCGAATTAATTAATATAGATTTCATTAATAACTGGTGTATTGAAAAATTATTAATACTGCTGAATTATTTATATAATTATATATATATATGTTAATTCCAAATTAATTACTAATCGTGTTAAATGAATACTTGTGTTTATAATATAATCTAACCAAATAATTATTAACTCGTATTTCACGTAAGACATGCTACTTCTATCGCTAGGTGTAATAAAGAAGTTATATACAGCATTGTACTGAACATTCCACGAGTGTTGACAAGCCCTTCTGCTATTTTAAGACTACTTGATCGATGAAATGACAAAATGCGAGGTATGAACAATGGTATAGTGCTTCATATGGTGTATTGCTTTAATACAAAATATGCGAGGATCGTGTTGGCAGCTTTCTATTTGTATAGCTGAATGGTAATCTAAGTAGTGGTTTTGCCTATATTCCTGCACATTATCTCATATAGGATTGCTTTCGTAGTTTTCATATTTATTTGCTCTGGCAAATGAATCGCAAGAATATATAAATATATCGTATATACGGTATATATATATACTGTATATATACTGTATATATATATATATACTGTACACATATACAGGGTGATTCAGAACTAATGTCACAAAATTCACGTGTATTGAGATAAAAAAAAATCTATCAAAATCAACTAAGTATATAAACGTGAAAAATGCTCATATAAATAGTTACAGGACCTGCTAGGTTAGTATAGCAGGACTTGCTAACCATTATAAGACACAGATATAGCATTGCTAATTAAAATATCAGAAAAGTAAACGGTATCACAAGGTTAGAAACAGTGTGGAGGAGATATTGGTATAATTATTGGATAAAGATTGGTAACTAACAGATATCTAGCACATTTATGCACATCCTCTGGGCCATCTCCTTACTGTGAAAAGCCATCACCAATACGAAAGTGTATGTTGCAGCCAAAGCCTCAGCTAACTATCCGAACACTTATGACTTGCAGTTTTGCTGCTAAAGATGAAGCCAAAGTCTCGAACTTGATCCGACGCTTCAAAAAATATTTACGACACAGGTTCATTTAGTTGATCATTTTCGACCCTCTATTCATACTTCCTGCTACTCCTCGATTGGTAAGACAAGTTATTCTTTCTTCAAAGTCGAATATTATGTGTAAATTATTCAAGAAATAATTATTGCTTACATTGTTATACTGTAGATAAATTTGTAGGTATTGTAATACATAGTTACTGTATTTATTTATTGCTCATTAATCGCCATTGGTTCATTAAGATATTTATTGCAGTATTTTTACATCTCATTATCAACAGCAGTCTTTATAAAAGGGGTTATACCCGGTATTGTCGTTGACGGTGCACATTAACCCTTTCATGATTCGAGGACGCCCTGCTCTTCTGTTTTCTGGTTATTCTTGGACTATTTTATTTAGATTGTGAAAGGTATTTTAAATCCTGAGGGTTTATTGAGCTAGTGTTTATCCTTTTCATCCCCTCAGATCCTTCCTAACCTGTATAAAACTTATAATGATTGCCAGAAGAAAACGTCAAATGGCGCCAGGATCGTGAGAAGGGTTAATGAGAGGATAATGTAGCCTACTGAATTATGAAAATAATATTGTGATAATATTTATTCATTATTTTCAATATTTAGTAGCGATAATAGCATAGTTAGTTAAAGTAAATATTATTAAATGTTCTTTGAACATAAACTCCAAAGAAATAGCCTACCTCATGCCGTTGCTAGAATTACATAGAAACTGTGCGGTATAATTTCACATACACAATTCTTACCGTATGTGAAAGCTAACGTAGCAATATCTATTGTTTCATAATTTTATTTATGAACACACATTATTATGAAATCTTTAAGTTAAAATTGAGTCAGGAAGGAATATGAACAATACTTATCTCGATAATCCTTTATTATTGTAATTGCACCTAGAGGTTAGCGTCATTGCATGTATACCCACCCAATGTTTTATAAGTATTTCATCTGGCCTTGAATGATGCTAGTGATGAGTGACCGTACACATAATCATATCAATGAAATTAATCCAACTACTTCTTGGGATAACATTCTGCAATGTTATTCACAATTTTCTTACTATGCACAGTCTCCTGTGATGCTTGGTCTCGTTCCTTATGCAGCGATATGCATAACTATTTTAACGATGCACACGCGCGATAGAGTAATTTAAGTGTATGTATCAACAGAACATCACATTTTAAAATGCACAGATTATAAAGAGACTGAATGTAGGGGGGCTCACAATGCAAACTTTTATGATTACAGGCAAGCCGGAAACATGCAAAGGTTCACCTTCCAAGAATATGCAGATATGCATATGGCTTATGGTGCAGCAAATGGGAACAGTCTAGAGGCATCACGGATTTATGCAGCACGTTTTCCCCTACGACAGCAACATCCATGGCCCAGAACATTTTGCGGCATAGATAGGAGGTTTCGGGAGTGTGGCAGTGTTAGACCACGGATGGAGGAGACTGGAAGGCCACGTGACATCACACCACATGAAGAGGAGCTAATCCTGGATGCTGTGGGAAATAATCCCCGTACAAGCACTCGTGCAGTTGCCCATGATTTAGGATTAAGTCAGTCAACAGTATGGAGAACGTTACACGATCAACTGCTTTACCCATACCACTTTCAGCGGGTTCAAGCTTTACATCCCAACGATTATCCAAGGCGACGAGAATATTGTCAATTGTTTCTCGAAAATGTTACCCAAAATCGCAGTTTCCCAAAGAGTGTGTTATTTACTGACGAGTGTACCTTTTCCAGGGATGGTATGTTTAATACACACAACCTGCATTACTGGGATGATGAAAATCCACATGTCACCTGGCCCCATACGTATCAGCAAAGATTTTCCATTAACATTTGGTGTGGAGTGATTAGTAGCCACCTATTAGGCCCACATGTTTTGGAGGGTACTCTGACAGGTGTCAAATATTTAGAATTCCTACAAGACTCTTTGCCAGTCTTCCTTGATAACATTCCCTTAGGAATAAGACGTCAGCTGTGGCTAATGCATGATGGTGCTCCTGCTCATTACAGCCTTCGAGTCAGGGAGTACCTTAATAACAATTTTGCCGGCAGGTGGATAGGGCGAGGTGGCCCCATTTCATGGCCAGCCAGATCGCCAGATTTGAATCCAGCGGATTTTTTCTTGTGGGGTCACCTTAAATCCCTTGTGTATCAAACTCCAGTTACCAATGAACAGGATCTGATGCAGAGAATTCTAGATGGGTGTACCAAAATTCGTGAAACTCCTGAGATATTGGAGAGGGTTCAAAGATCCTTGATCCGCCGCTATAATGTATGTATTGAGGCTGATGGTGGTCACATTGAACACCTGCTCTAAGATGTAAAACGACTTCAAACTTGGTTGCACTTTCTAAACTTACTTATTCTCTCTCTCTCTCTCTCTCTCTCTCTCTCTCTCTCTCTCTCTCTCTCTCTCTCTCTCTCATACACTGGAGGTAGTCTAAATCTAGGCTTATGATGGGGCATTGCGATCTCTTGGTTCATTCGTTTATTATTTTATTTTACCTTATTACTTTATTACTTACATTCATAATTATGTTTTACTAATAACATAGCAGTACAGAATACATAACATTAACTTTGTTCATCCGTCACCTATCGCATGTAAGAACACAGTTACTGGAAAAATAAACTAATATGTGAAGCACGTATTTTGTATTTGTTCCTAGTGTACAGTATTAACCATAAACAGCAGTTAAGCCGGTTTACTTTGGGGAACAAATTATTAGTGTTTATTACCTCCGCCAGGAGGTTATGTTTTTACCGGTGTTGGTTTGTTTGTCTGCCTGTCTGTGAGTTTGTTACCAAGATAACTCAAAAAGGTTATGGATGGATTTAGCTCAAATTTTCAGTGATTGTCAGAAATGGTATAAGGAACTAATGATTAGATTTTGGGTGTGATGGGGCACTCGGGAGCGCAGACCTCCGCCACGGCCCTAAAAAGTTATGGACGGATTTTGCTCACATTTTCAGGGATTGTCAGAAATGGGATAAGGAACAGATGGAAGATTGAGAGGCCTTGGTGGAGGTCTGCGCTCTCTGAGTGCTTTTCTAGTTCTTGGATACCATTGTTCAGATTTAATGTAAAAATAAATCATTTGGAATATTATGTAAAGTAAATTTATCAGATAAATAATATTCAGCTATTCTAAATGTACAGTCGTGGCTGATAATCCTTGACCAGGGATTAATGGAAAATCACTGCCAACACTGGTCAAGGATTATCAGGCACGGCTGTACACTCTACGACATTAATCCTGTTCTTAAATCTTTGAAGCTGTCCCGAACTGAACCGAATCTTTTCATACATTCTCTACCTAATATTGGCATTTCGGAGAGTCATTTTGATGTCTAAAGTTCGTTTTGGGACAGGATTATTGATGTAGAGTGTACCACCGAATAACAACCACCCGACTAGACTGTCAAGTAACTCATTAAATTAGGAAGGTCGGTCTCTGACAAGGATGATATTCTGATAATTGCATTTTGTGAAATGCTTCAAAATAACGGGTCTCGAACTACGAATAGTGTGAAGCTGGTTGTTAACTGAGTGGAGCCGAATAGAGGAGTAGGGGTGGTGAAGAGTAGGAGGGGTGGGCGTGGCGGGAGGGGGGAAGAGGGGGTAATGTGTTCAGATTCCTGCCTATAATATCACTGGCAAGGCATTGGATAAGTGCTAGATTTACTTAAGTAATTTTAACTAGTTTTCCATACACTTTAGGGAAAAAGTCATAGCAAGAAATATACGCATCTCCACCTCATGAATATGTGTTCTCATTTTTTGACATTAGTTCTGAATCACCCTGTATATATATATATATTTATATATCATAGACTCCTTTAACCCGTGGAGCCCCGGCTAGTTTTGTAATGTTTGCGCACCAGAACCCGGCCGGTTTTCAAAAAATGGTTTTATTCCAGAAACAATAGCGAATGGGTTAGGAATGAAGGAAAAACCACGAAAAACCGCTCAAAAAGCTTAAAAAATGGTCCTACAGAGCCCCCGAAAACGGATTTTATAAGAGTTATTGCGTGCTCGCGCGCACGCACGTGGACTTTGAGAGTTTTCAACCATCGGCACGGGTGCGTGGGATACGTACACAGTTCCCATACAAATCTGAGCCCTCTTGAGTGGCTACACCTGAGGTCACGGTCGGCGCAATTGGGGCGACGCGCCAGGCGCGTCTCTGGGGCTGTGCGTTACATACATCGCCGACGCGTCAGGCGCGTCGCTGGGGCTGTACGGGTTAAAGAAGGACTGAAACCTCCCATGCTCGGGGTTTGTAACTTGAGTCTGAAGGATTAACTTGAGTCCTGGGTTAAATGACTTCTAGAAGGGCTAGAGACACGATCTCGGGGTCCAAATAGGGTTTTTTGAGGACGGCGAGTTCGCTAGCGAAATTGTCAACACCACCTGGAGTCATCTACAAGGTCAAAAGGTTATATTTCAAGGTCAAATTAGTGAATTTTGGTATTGTTTGCCCGTTTTTTGTGTCTAACTCATAAACGGTGAGAGATGGCTGATTGTAATATGAGGCAAGTTTGTAGAGCTATCAACAAATTTATATTTATTATCATATATCGTATTACATAAACATTATATGTATATCACAACACTATATCTATTACAACTATGTCTATGTCTATCACTAGTTGGAGAGCTATCGCTAGTTGGAGAGCTTTTTTTGCCTCTTGAGGCATCCCACAGCCCTTTCTTTGTCACTTACATTGAGGACATGAGCTTTCAATAGAATGTTAGCTAAAGTAGTACATGAAGCATTACTACTAGATACAGGTGCATCTACAAAGGATAACAGCTCAGCAAAATGAAAGCGGCAACGCATTTTAGTCTTGTCATGCAAATTATAGGCATTTTGTACAAAAAAGACGGTTGACATAGTCGGCACACTCAGTCCACCTCTATTCAAATTATCTAGGAACTCAGATGACACCTCGTTACCATCATCATCAATGATCTCCTTCATACTAATGCTATCACCATATTTATGAACAAGGTGTCCGGCCAAATAAACAACTTTATGCTTAAGGGTATCATCAGACCTCAAGAGTTCCTGAATGTCTTGAGGAGTGATCTCGTCAATGAGTTCACTTCGCTCATCTGGATTTATAGATATATAGATAGATAGATAGTACAATTCCTGTCGCAATCAAGCACACGAGAACTAGATTCTGGCATAATGTCATGCTTAACCCTTAATTAGCGGCGAGCAACATAAGTCGAGTATAATAAATCTGGACTATCTGGCGGCGCTCGACATAGGTCGTGTGGCAATTTCAGCACGTAATGATGCTGAGAGAGAGAGACAAGTGGTGGCAGGAGAGTAGCGAGCGTATGACTGCTCTAGACCACCGCGGCGAACCTACTGACACGAATCCCACCTCCTCCCTCCCTCTCTCACTCGCTATATACGGAATTGTATGGGGAAAGTGCCGAATTACCTGCTTTTTGCACTCGCGTTGCACGGTTGTTGCAAGAAAACTAGCCATCATAAAAGGATTGTTATGGTGTCATTGGAAAGCTCTGTTTATGCCCTTTCAGGGATATATACTTGTTTTACGCTCTGGGTCTTTTTTAGGCATGAAAATGATCACGTAAACAGCCCTATTTTGGGTAAAAACACCCCGCTGGGCGGTACATATAAATAAACCGCCTAGGCCGCTCGTAAGGTGTTAATGAGTGTCTGCAAATTTGCAATTTTAGCGGCAGCCATAATGTCAACTACGTCAATGTAGAAGTTTCCACCGCTTCTTTGCCTGGCTTGGCCAAAAAACTTTTCCAAGGCTTCATCCGCGAATATAGCAGGAAGAACGTAGTCAAAGTCTTTCTCTGCCAGAAGCAATTTGGCAGCATCCACATTATTACGTGTGGACACAGTGAAGGCTTCAGCAGTTTGCTGAGTTAGCTGCAACATACGACCACCACCTCCTTGCCATGCGCAGGTAGATATAATTTGGCAGGCCTTTTCCAGCCTAGTGAAACTTCTACAGTCTGCTGTCCAAGGCTGTCTGGATTCGTCGCACAGATGGATACCAAAATTCACTAATTTGACCTTGAAATATGACCTTTTGAACTTGAAGATGATCCCAGGTGGTGTTAAAAATGTCGCTAGTGAACTCGCCGTCCTCAAAAAACCCTATTAGGACTCCGAGATCGTGTCTCTAGCCCTTCTAGAAGTCATTTTAGCCCAGGATTCAAGTTAATCCTTCAGACTCAAGTTAAAAACCCCAAGGTCGTGACGTTCCAGTCCTTCTTTAAAGAAGTCTATGATATATATATATATATATATATATATATATATATATATATATATATATATATATATATATATATATACAGTATATACAGTATATATTATTTACTGTCGGGTTCTATTACGCTTGAGCGCCTAACGCCAATGCGTGAAAGTTAATGTAATTAACTGTTCAGTATTTGAGGATGCATTTGTGTACTTTATTATCGTTATCTTTCGGAGAATCTTATGCTATTTTAATTATTATTATTTATATGTATTTATTTTTATTTACTTATTTATTTATTATTATTATGTTAATTATTATTATTATTTTATTTTTATTTTTTTCATTTTTTTTGTAGAGACTTCAGGAATCAGTGGGGTAAAAATGATCTCAATTAACTCGAGCCCCCACTAGTTCTTCCTAATCGGAATAAGGTTGTCTAATAATAGCCAGAATAAGCTGTCAAGGTGCGTCATCATCCCCAAGAGGTTAATTAAGGCTGGTTATTATTTTGGTTAGCTTTGTTCTTGATGTTTGTGTCTATCATTTTCATTTAGGTTAGTGAAACTTGTTGAGTTTAGAACTATTGCAAGATTGTTTGTGGGATCGCATATACGTTATGTACAGATGCTGACATAAGTTCTGTTCCTGGTCGTTACCATATATATGAGAGTAAAATTAATATGAATTAATTGTAAGTGTGGTTTCTTTTAAATATCCGTCGACAAATCAGATGACTTAACCACTTCACAAGAAACTACATTGTAATTCAATCATGCGCATTATATGTTCATGTATAAGTCACATAGAGGAACTGAGTTTATTTAGGGAACTACAGTATACTTGCCTGTACAATTATGAAAACAATACATGTTTGTTTTGCTTAGTTTTATCTCTTTATCAATATACAATTGTTACGACCGGAGCTACGAATAAAACAAGGGCACTCAATGATTGGACTAGTAATAGGGCACTATGCAACAACGGTACGCTAGATCCAAACCCTCGAACTTATATGCCGGCGAACAAAACACCTATACTCTCCAGAGTTAATCTGCGATAGCGGGGTATCCTTAACTGGGCATAAATGTACTCTACTTCAGGCTAACCCACACTGGTATAGCCTGATAACAAACAAGATGCAAGTTACGTTAAAATGCATTAAAAGGAATATATGGAAAGATCAATTAAATCACTGCAAGATTTAATACAATAAAAAGATGCTTCAATACAGTTATTCTAAACAACAATAAACTCTTCACTCCTATCTGAAAGAAAGTGAAGTATAGTCCTACAGCATAGACCTGGAAACTTCTGAAGAAAGTCTGATGCTCATAAGATGCTCGTATCTTAAACTTAGAACTATATAAAGGCAGGAGGCAGGACACCACACGTGTAAATCGAATACACTAAAAGATAGGACATATAATGTTAACTGACACGAGAATACTATAAATGCGCAACGGTAGAAATGCTCGACACTAAAAGAAGTACTTCCTCATCAACGAAACAGTCTGCTATGGTTGTGCAGCTCAGCAACAACCTAGACTAATAAATGCTGTGAATAATAATGCGTACATATCAAAGAGCTTATATTAAATACTAACAAGTGTCTACTCGATTAATAATGTCTAGCTGGGATACTCGAGGTAAGGAACTCGGGTTGAGCAAGACAGGCTCGTAGCCTAGCGATGTCCTTAAGACTGCATCCTTTAAGTTACGTTAATTGACTAGCGTGCTCTCTTGATAGATCCAGATCACAAGTATCTGGTTCTATCCTGGCGACCCTCTAAAGACAAGCAAAGAGGCAGCAAAGTGTGGAACTGGTACAGGCCAAAACCCTCAGTCAACACAATGCTGCACTCGCAAAGGACGCAGCCGAAAAGACAACCCAGGCTACCACAGGACCAGTCGAAGTCGTGTAGGTATAGGCAAACCGTACACACATCGGAGACACCGACTACAGTTACCTTATCCCAGTCTAGCATTAACACCTTACGAGCGGCCTATGCGGTTTATTTATGTGTACCGCACAGCGGGGTGTTTTTAGCCAAAATAGGGCTGTTTACGTGATTATTTTCATGCCTAAATAAGACCCAGAACGTAAAACAAGTACCTATCCCTGAAAGGGCATAAACAGAGCTTTCGAATGACACCATAACGATCCTTGTATGATGGATAGTTTTCTTGCAATAACCGTGCAACGCGAGTGCAAAAAGCAGGTAATTCGGTACTTTCAGTACATAATTGAGTATGTAGCGAGTGAGAGAGGGAGGAGGGAGCTGAGATTTGTGTCAGTAGGTTCGCCGCGGTGGTCTGGAGCAGTCATACGCTCGCTAGTCTCCTGCCACCACTTGTCTCTCTCTCTCAGCCACATTACGTGCTGAAATTGCCACTCGAGTTATGTCGAGCGCCGCCACATAGTCCAGCTTTATTTAACTCGACTTATGTTGCTCGCCGCTAAATAAGGGTTAAATATAAGAGCAGAAACACTAAATGGCTCACTCATTCAGCCAGGACTGATGATGCTGGTCTTGAATGTGAGCTATTTGCAGACTCATTTAATCTCACTCAACTAGTCAACCAACCAACCCGTGTACCAGATAATCCTAATCATAATTCCCACCTACTGGACTTATTTTTAACAACCAATTCAGAAAATTATGATGTTACATTGAGGTCCCCGCTTGGATCTTCTGATCACTGTCTGATACAGGCCACCTGTCTATCACCTACCACACCTTCCCACTCTGAACCTGTTTTGGTGACTAAATGGCATTACGATAGGGCAGACTGGGAGGGTCTTCAAGGTTTCTTTATTGATATTCCCTGGACCTCTTTCTTTTCTAATGATGCACACTCCACCTTGAGCCACATACAAGATTTTGTAAAAATTGGAATGGAAACTGTTATTCCTCATCAAAAGTACATTAAAAGATCTAATTCACCTAAATGGTTTGACCATAATTGTGCTAGAGTAACTGAACAAAAAGCAATAGCCTACAATGCATACACAAGATCGAAAACACATGAAGCCTTTAATTACTTTAGAAACATCAGAAATCATGCCAAAACTGTATTAAACCTAACTAAATCAAACTTTCTCCACAAGCAGGCAAATAAACTTCTAAATAATCCAAATGATAACAAAATATTTTGGTCTACTCTTAACTCATTCAAATCCAACTTCACAACTGCTTCATCCATTCCACCATTAAAATCTCCGACTGGCAATCTTGTAAGTGACCCACGAGGTAAAGCTTCTTGCGGATATTTTCTCCACCAACTCAACCTTAGATGAAATAAATCAAGATGTCCCTGTACTTAATTTTAATTCGCCTGAAATTCCCTCACTTAAGATCCACACCAGACATGTCAAAACTATTTTGCAGAATCTCTCAGTAGATAAGGCTCCTGGTCCAGATGAAATTCCTCCAATAGTACTTAAGAATTGCTCTTTGGTGCTCGCTCCTGTATTGGCAAAAAATGTCCGTCTATGTACTCATACCTCATGCTTCCCAGTACCCTGGAAAGAAGCAAACATCCATCCAGTTCCTAAAAAAGGTGTCTCTTCAGATCCATCAAACTACAGACCAATAGCTATAACTTCCACTCTTGGTAAAGTCTTTGAAATTATATTAAATAATCACATAATTAAGCATCTTGAGAATAATAAATTAATCAGTGATAGGCAATAGGGTTTTAGACGATGTCGATCAACTGCAGACATTCTTTGCCTTCTTACGCATCAAATCAACCAAGCTACAGACCAACATGGTGAAACACATACAATAGCACTGGATATATCAAAGGCATTTGATAGAGTCTGGCATCAATCCTTATTGTCGAAGATGTCACACTACGGCCTTGCATCATTAGTTCCACTAATTTCTTCTTATCTTCATAACAGAAAAATATGTGTAATGGTAGATGGCCTTTATTCTCAATTTCAGTGAATAAATGCTGGTGTTCCCCAGGGATCAGTCTTGGCCCCAACTCTGTTCCTCATTCATATCAATGATCTCATATCTACCACTCATAATCCAATACATTCCTATGCAGATGACTCAACACTCCACAGTTCCTTCACATTTACCAATTCTTTCACCCAACCCGATCTTATAAATTCAAAAATAAGCACTGCAATTTCTATGAACCAGGACCTTTCTAGAATTGAAGAATGGGGACAAAAGAATCTAGTTTCCTTTAATGCACAGAAAACCAAGTACATTCAATTTTCTAACCGACAGAATCTCACTGACTCCCATATTTTTTAATGATGTAAATATTCCCACTTCCCCTAGTATTGACATTCTCGGTGTAACATTAACTACTAACTTGAGCTGTACACATTATGTTAGAAGCATTGCTAAGAATGCCTCTAAAAAACTGGGACTCCTGTACAGAGTTCGAGAATTCTTCACTGACGAGCAGTTGGCCGTAATATATAAAAGTCATGTGCGTTCTCAGATGGATTACTGTTCACCTCTGTGGAGTGGTTGCATTGAGGCAGTTGGACAGAATTCAAAATAAAGCTATTAGATTAATCAATAACCCTGCAATAACACAGGACCTTCCTACATTATCCATACGAAGAAACGTTGCATACCTTGCATTATTCTACAGATATTTTCACAGCAATTGTTCCGAGGAACTTGCTTCAATTGTGCCGCCTCTCCACATCTTTCCCCGTAGAACTAGGGCAGCTGAGAGCGCCCATGAATTTACACTTTCTCCTCCACAATGCAGAACTTCTGCTTATCAAAATTCATTTATCCCTAGAACTACTACTCTTTGGAATTCACTTCCCTCGAATTGCTTTCCACAAACTTACAATCTACAAATGTTTAAATCCAGTTGTTACAAACATTTTATGACTGGAGGATGCCTTTAGGAACATGGACCTTTTTGTTTTATCTGTGTTTTTCCTTCCTCCGTTCATTGTCTCTTTAAAAAAAAAAAAAAAAAAAAAAAAATCAATAATGGAGACACACACAAAGTTTTTAACCTATACTAACTAAGAACCCTCAAACCTATTATAAGTACACCCGTGAACCAAAGTTTCGGCACCCCCTGGACAGGTATTAAGGCTAAGTCAAGGTTGCAGATACAACAGACGTTCGGACAAGCTGGTGTACCAGGCTTGGCAACGAGACCGAGGTTCGCTTTTCATGAGCTCCAAGTCTCAAAACATTTGTGAGTCACCTACGTTTTCCACCGACAGGCTTATGCGTTTTCTTTGCCATGCCTGTCTTCTGTCCCTTATTTAACCATTTCATGCTCCGGCATCACACTTTACATCTGTTATCTGGCTATTTTTACATGATTTTACTCAGATTAGGAAAGGTTTATGAAAGTCAGAGGGTCAATTGAGTTAGTCTGTAGCCTTTTAAGATCCCCAGATCCTTCCCAAGCTGTAAAAATTCGTATGGTGATAGTCAGGAGAAGCTGCTGAAAGGCATCTAGATCCTAAAAGGGTTAAAAGACTGCTTTCATATAGTTTTTTATGCTAAGCTCCCATGTTTCATTTTAACCATGCTTCACAGTGCCATAAAGTCCTAGTTAACATGGTACTTGTTCTTTTTTAATAAATAATAAGTCTCACAAACGGATTATAATTATCTGAGCGAAAGATTGTTTTAGTTTTCTTTTAATGCATGTGATAGAGCGATCTATTTCATGATCATAGACTGTAACGCATAATTTATTAATATTAAAATAAGACATAATAAGCCGTTAACTATATCTTGGGTACTAAATATAATGGAACAAGTAGGTGTTAGAAACATATTCTATTTCATATGTGGTTTATTGTTTATTTTATCAAGCCCTTGTTTAAAACATCTGCTATACATATTACCAATTACATTGTCATAAAGTTTATTTGTGCAGAGAGATAATGGAATACAGTGTCCTTTTAATATGGCAACATATGCATTTAGGTTGTAACATTCAATGTCTCCGCAGCTTAATAACTTGTCCATCCCCCTTCTGCATCAATAACCTCCTGCAGACGAGCCGGTAACGAGTCTACTAGCTTGCTGCAAATGTCTGGGCGTCGTCTCATGCCCTCCCATACTTCTCTGGCCTTTGCTTCTACGCATTCCTTGGTCATCTCTGGAACATTCCATTCCTGAACCATTATCCCCCAAAGATTTTCGATGGGGTTGCAGTCACATCCCTTTGGAGGCCAATCTACCAACTGGATTTCCGGGTGCTGTACGAACCACTGTGTGACTGCTCGGCTGGTGTGAATGGGAGACCGATCCTGCACCAATGTGATGATATCGGGCTCTGGAAGGGCGTATGCGCGAATAGATGGCAGTAAAGAGGTTTCCAATATATTAATGTATTCCTCGCTGTTAAGGTTACCATCAATTTTAACCAGTTCTCCAGGACCTCCCCACCACATCCAACCATGAAACGACACGGTGACTCTGCCATTCCTTCCCTTCTCGTTTATATGCCTGGCCTCATACCGAGTGTTTCGTGCTCGCCAACACTGCCGCCCGTTCCGTGTCACAGAGGAGAAGCATTTTTCATCCGTGAAAATAAAATTTTGCCAGAAGCCACGGCCACGCTGAATATGCTGTTGAGCGAATCGTAGTCTTGCTCTCCTGTTGGCTTCTGTCAGCACCTCCTTTATGGCTGGAACATGGCAGTTCAGTCCCGCCTCACGCATCCGGCGTCTCGCCGTTATAGGGTGACAGTTGCGGCCTAGGTCTCTTGTCAGAGCTACCGATGATGATTTGGGTGCCTGGATGACAGCAGTGAGGATGCGCTCACAGTCTTCTTGGGAAGTGACACGAGGGCGGCCAGATCTCGATCTTGTTTTAACATGCCCCTCACCTGCAGGGATTAAAAAAATATTAATCAGTTTAACACCTTACGAGCGGCCTATGCGGTTTATTTATATGTACCGCCCAGCGGGGTGTTTTTAGCCAAAATAGGGCTGTTTACGTGATCATTTTCATGCCTAAATAAGACCCAGAACGTAAAACAAGTATCTATCCCTGAAAGGGCATAAACAGAGCTTTCGAATGACACCATAACGATCCTTTTATGATGGCTAGTTTTCTTGCAATAACCGTGCAACGCGAGTGCAAAAAGCATGTAATTAGGCACTTTCCCCATACAATTCCGTATATAGCGAGTGAGAGAGGGAGGGAGGAGGTGGGATTCGTGTCAGTAGGTTCGCCGCGGTGGTCTGGAGCAGTCATACGCTCGCTACTCTCCTGCCACCACTTGTCTCTCTCTCTCAGCAACATTATGTGCTGAAATTGCCACACGACCTATGTCGAGCGCCGCCACATAGTCCAGCTTTATTTAACTCGACTTATGTTGCTCGCCGCTAATTAAGGGTTAAATATAATAAGTAATATTGTATTACAGTTGTAAAATGACCCTCAGGATCCTGACGCCTTTTGGCATCTTCTTCTGCCAATTGTTTGACGTTTTTATACAGTTAAGGAAGGATCTGAGGGAATTATACGGGTAAAGCGTATCACCATTCACTCTGACCTCCGTATCCCATCCCTAATCCGAATAAAATAGTCTAATAATAACCAGGAAAGAAAAACAGAAAGGCGTCCTCGGATCCTAAGAGCGTTAACAATCGCTTTATACTTTGATAATAATTGTTTGTGACTGTAGAAAAGGATAGCTAGCTTTGGTTAGTTAACCCTTTCACGTTCCGAGGACGCCTTTCTCTTCTCTATGCTGGGTAGTATTGGACTATTTTATTCAGATTAGAAAGGGGATGTGGGAGTCAGATGGTGGATGGTGATACTCTTTACCCCTTCAAGTCCCTCAGATACTTCCAATAAAAACGGCTAATGACAGCCAGAAGACATCGTCAAATGGCGTCAGGATCGTGAAAGGGTTAATATGTAAAGGGGATTTAGCGGGAAGTGCCGTTTTTACAGTCTGTCACAGAAATTTACAGAGGCTGCCTGACACGTCCCCACCTATAGCTTGGCGAGGTTAGGCTGGGATATAGGATACTCCTTAAAATTAATCGCATTCGGTTTTCCAGTAAATTTTGCCTAATAAATCAAACCATCCTAATCTAATGTTATCGAACAGTCATCTTTTATAGAAAACAAAGGAACACTCTTGGTGGAGTGCCCACGTCGACGGTCGTTTGAGACTATTCCTCTCCCACTTAACGAAGTGAAAATATTCCCCAAACAATAATTTGTTATGGAATCAGCAGGTTCCTGGGGAAGTTTAAACCTAATTAATCATCTAGATGTAAAAACAGAACATTAAACAACATTAACCCTTCCTACCCGGTCTGCCTTAGGTAAGGACAGCACGAAAGAAGGGCCGCTACCCGGTATGCCTTATCTAAGGCATGAGCTTAATAGCCTAATTAAGCTTGGTCCGAACGCCGTGCGTACGACGTATGTCAACAAACCCAAGCGTTCGTCACCGCACCTCCGAAAACAAGGAGAAGAGTCCTCAATGTTATTGTTCTGACGTCATGACGAAATTAGTGTCTAAAAAGCCCCCATATTGGCAACATCTCTGCAATATTGGCTCCACTGAAATCGTCATCACAACTGAACCAGTTGACTTACAGAGCTCTACTCATTGCCAAACTACAGATTGAAAACCGCACTACGATTATAGATGAGTGGGAAAGTTCTAGCAGTGAAAATAAACATAAATACGGTAGCCTAGGCCTAGACGTTTTTCAGCCATATCGCCCGGGTAGGGGTGACCGTCATTTGGTAAGACAGCCCGGGGAGGAAGGGTTAATGAAACAATTTTTTTTTCCCCAGTTCACGCGAGTAGAAAGGCTAGCCAAGATTCGTAGAAGGGGAAGGGGAGAGGGGAAAGGGGAGAAGGGAGGGGGAAGTAAGGGAGAAGGGGGTGTAGGAGAGACAGGAGCGGGAGGGGGAGGAGGGATTGGGGTGGGGGTGGGGGTGGGAGGGTGGATGAGAAGGGGTGGGGGGTGGAAGGGAGGATGAGAGGGGGGAGGGGTGTATTGGAGACGGGAGGGGGTTTAGAAGCCGGAAGGAATGGAACACAAAGAATTACGAAATATATTCAAACTATAACAGACTTATTGCACCTTACGGGGCGGTTTGAGTGCCTACACTACCTAGGCTAAGCTGCGCATTTATGCTAATACTGTATATTATATTTTACACTGAGAAGCCTCTTAAGGTATTTATTGGATAATCCAGCATTCAGCTATTTCCGAATTCCATTGAAATGACAATTTTAGTTGTCACTGAAATGACATTTAACTAATTTCTCATTAAATAATATTACGTGCTATTACTCGAATCATGCTCACCTTCGAACCTCCTTACCCATCGCCTGACAGTGTTCTTACTGATCCCCATAAGCCGGCCTATTTCACTAATTGTGGTTCCAGCTTGATAGTGGCCCACTATCAGGGATCTTCTTGTTATCACCTCCGGGCGATTGGCTTGAGTGTTAGGTGGGCGTTGCCACGCACGGCCATGGCGAACGTCCATTTCTGATAAGAGAACACACAGTGTTTATTAACGGAGATCTGTCTCTTTGGCCGTTAAGCAACAAGTGACAACACTTATTAACCGAGGATCGGTTTTGTGGCACTGTTTGGAGGAATAAGTAGCCATCCAAATCACGCAATCACAAAAAAGGGAGGGAATTCCCCTGGAAATAATTAAATAATGACTATCTTTAATGTGTCCAAAAACAGTAGACAATTTTATGCAAGTGCAGTTATGTGACACAGGCAGACAACTTTTCATACGAAAAATTCCAAGCCACTCACCTCAAGCACAGATGAATTTCCTACTACATCAACTGACCGACCAGCGGCTTTATATATGGTGGTGGGGATTCATATTTATTCATTGTTGCTGAGACTTCAGTTAGTGGAATGTGAACCTCACTTCAGCTTCGCTACGAGTCTTTTCGATCGTCCAGCCTGTCTTCAACATTGACTTCATCTTACTGCCTGTTCAGGGGGTGCCGAAACTTTGGTTCACGGGTGTACATGTAAATATCTCTGAGGACGGCGCATGCAATACAATGGGCCAGCTATGAAAACCGTGTGCAGAACCCAAGGGGAGTGTTGTGCAGTTAATAAAGGTTAGAGTATGGAAAGAGAGAATCGAGTGAGAGAAACAGTGATAAAGGTGATGATCGGGGGAGAGTATGCAAGGGATGTTAGAAGCACGCGCGCCAAGCCTGTCCTGATGAGGACAGCTCCTGGGGACCCTCATGTAGGAGGGAAGTTACACAGGAGCCCGCAAAGGCGCGATGGTCGGCCAATCACGAGCCGAGACGTCACAAGACAGCAGGCGTCCAGGCCGCGCCAAGATCCGCCAGCCAATCAAGGGCGTGGGAAAGCCCGCGCGAGGGAGGACTCCTCCGAGCGAGGGAGGCAGCACATACATACACACGCACATGTTGCCACCATGCTGCCCGCTCTCTCTCTCCTTACAACTTCACACAATGCATCTTATATTCTATCAATGATATAAAATACTTCTCGTTGTCACAGACGAAAACAAATACCACCACTGGACTGTCTGTGACAATGCTGCTACTAGGAAAGAAAGAACAACATTCTCTGATAACTGTAGCCCATTTCGATGTCCCTGGCGAGCGCTAGTGGCTAACGAAAGGCGATTCTGCCAACGCTGGTAGACGTCACACAATGTATACCTTTCATGCATGTGTATTATGATGCCCTGCAAGGAAGTGCATTCAGCGACAGACAGTATATCGTTCTTACAAGCTTTCTCTATTTAACCCCACGAGGATTATGACGCGTATTAGCAGCTTATTTTGGCTATCATTAGCAAGCTGAGAAATTAGTGTTGTGGATCTACTTGCCCCTGGCTAGTGACTTCTGAAATTTACTTGCCCTGACAGTTTTTCCCTTGCCCCTACATATGTTTTTATTGCCCTGATACACTGTAAGGAATTTCACTCGTTAAGTACCAAATACATTCACAAACATGCCACCAGCCTCTATACATAGGTTGTTATAATTATGTCCACAGTACGTACTGAGTTTTGGGATATAACAATAGCATTTGCTATGGCATGTTGATGACAAAAACATTAAATATACGAAGAATAGATTGAAGGTTTCCATTTACTAAGCTATTGAAACCTCTCCCATTCTGGGATGCCCAGGCCTCTTCAATTTAAACGTTTGTTCTCCACTCTCCTTCCTCCTTTCTTCCTTGGATTACGGTATTACCACTTTATCCCCTCATTCCAATATAAATTATATTGATTTAATGTAATTATCTCATTAGCAATTATTTCAAATTTCCTTTGGTATGGCTTTATTTTGTCACCACGTGATATGTGTTCATAAGTGTCTCAAGTAATATATTTATTTTCTAACATTTCAATCGTTCTCTATTAATTTGCATTGTCAAGCCTCCTTCCTTTATCAGGGTCTCAGACTTAATCCTTAAATATATGTGTATTAAGACTTATTTTGTTCAGCCTATAGGCATTAGTTCCTTGACACTTCTATAGTCAAAATAATATTTATTCATATTTGTATTTACTGCCACCTTATCCCCTCACTCCAAATATATATTATATTGATTTTATTATAATATCTTATGAACAATCCGTTCAAAATTCCTTTGGTACGGCTATATTTTGTCACCACGTGATATTTGTTTATGTGTCTCTAATAATATCTCCTTTTTTCCAACATTTCAATCGTTCTCTATTGCTTTGCAGTCAAGCCTCCCTCCTTTATCAGGGCCTCAGACTTTTCCTTAAATATAAGTGTATTAAGACTTCATTTTTCCGCCTATAAGCATTAGTTCCTTGAATTTTATATAGTTAAAATAATATTTTAATTTGTTAAATTCCTGTAATTTTCCTTGTAAACATTGATCTCTCGTTTTGCATTACATAACGTAATTGGCTATTCTCAGTAAATGTACCTTCTCCCACCTAGACCTATGTACAACATCCATCCTCTACATGTTTTCCGTTCAAGTCTATTCTTACGTAGTTTCATGTCTTCAGTTTTTCTCTTGGGCCTGAAACCAGTGCAGTGTCATCTACAAATTGCTTTCATATCGGATGTGAGGTCCGACTTCTGATTCTCCTACTATAGTCCTTTCAGTTTGGTTATCACTCTTTGCATCGTACTGTAAGTAATATTATCCGTAGTTCTTTCCTCTCAGATCTCGGGTATTTACTACAAGTAATCAATATCTATCTATCTATTTATTGCAGGACAAAACCCGAAGTGGTGGCCACGAACGAAACGTCTCCATGCACCTCAGTCCCCAGTCAGTCGACGACCCTCCTTCCACCCAGCACCGCTTTCACGCATATACTTCTTAGCTCCATCCTTCCACCTCTCTCTCGGTCTACTTCACCCTCTCTGTCCTTCCACATCACTCTCGTACACTCTCTTAGTCATTGTCTCGCTTCCTATACGTTCCACATGCCCGAACTATCTCAATGTGTTAATTTTCACACTTTTCAGCACATCTACATCCACACCACACCGCTCTCGTACTTCCTCATTCGTCTGTTTATCCCTCCATGTCACTCCGCACTCACTTGTCAAGTAACTCATTTCCACCGCTCTCACTCTTGGTTTGTGTTTCTCCAACAACGTCCATGCTTCGCTCACGTGTCAATGTTAGGATTACCACACTGTCATGCAAGGACTTATTTGAATGAAGCAATTATCATGAAGACATACATATCATTATCCCTAAACTAGCTAATTAGTGAGTGTTAGTAAATCAGGAGAGAGGAAGATTATCTTATTACCTCCTTGTTTCCTCCTTTCCGTGAAAATGTTGCCGAATGACTAAATGTACTTTATAATAATTATTTTTATATTACTTAAACTTAATATTCGCGAAATACAGCTGGCTGCTACTTGTTTTGTTGTTCATCTGTTTATTGAACTGTTCATGTTATGACATCAGATAGAAATCAATATTGACAGTACAGTATAATATTATGACTAATGCTCTCTACCGAAAACATTACAACATTTACAATCGATCAGCTGTGTCGGTCTCTGTTTACTTAAGGGTCACCGCACACAGAGTTCTGTCGGTTACAGACGTCTACTTAAGGGTAACCACAGCGATGTTTTTGTATATTAATCATCTACCGGTATTTGATATAATATGATTACTATTATATATTTTCTTGAAGCGTTATGTAAGGAAGTAATACAAATAATCACTTGTCCCCCTGGCAACTGCCGGGCAGACTAACAATGAAAAGCACTATATGCTAGCCCGGCTACATATCCGGGCTGCTCAGCTATGCCTAATTTCCCACCCAGCCTGTGCATTATAACAATTCATGCAGTCTAGAAAGGACCTCTAGGCATATAATTGGTCAAACTTAACTCAAATATGCCTCTGACTCTCACAGATCCTTTCTAAACTGAAAAAAAATAGTCTAATGATAACCAAAGTAAACTGCTAAAACGCGCCATGATTCCAAAGGGGTTGTTTTTACATGTTGAACATCATAGTATATACAGTATGTGTTTACATGTTGAACATCATAGTATATACAGTATGTGTTTCCCAATTGTGTTCGTTCGTGTGCATTTTGTTTTCCTAATATGGCAGTGATAACCATTAGAAGATCTGATGATGCATTTTTTTTCTTCAGTTTTCTGGCTATTAGACTACTGAATTTAGACTAGACAGGGTACATGGAAATCAGATGGTGATTGAGATAGTCTTTACCCTGTAAATTAACACATATCCTTCCTAAACTGCATAAAAGCGTCTAATGATGGCCTGAATAAATTGTGAAAAGGCTTCCGAACCCTCAAAGCGTTAATTTGACATATTGAATTTCATAATATATATCCGTTTCCCGATTGTGTTCCTGTATTTGCGTATTTGCGTTTCCCTGTCTTAATTTGTTTTCGTTTAAGTGCATTTCCCTATCCTAATTGTGTTCATATAATGTGAGGTTCCATGTCCAAATATTGTTCGTTTAGGTGCGTTTCCCTGCCCTAATTTTGTTCATGTAAGTGCGTTTCCCTGTATTAATTTTGCTCGTGTAAGTGCGTTTCCCTGTCCTAATTTTGTTCGTGTAAGTGCGTTTCCCTGTATTAATTTTGTTCGTGTAAGTGCGTTTCCCTGTCCTAATTTTGTTCGTTTAAGTGCGTTTCCCTGTATTAATTTTGTTCGTGTAAGTGCGTTTCCCTGTCCTAATTTTGTTCGTTTAAGTGCGTTTCCCTGTATTAATTTTGTTCGTGTAAGTGCGTTTCCCTGTCCTAATTTTGTTCGTTTAAGTGCGTTTCCGTGTCGTAATGTGGCCGTGTTAAAGGGATGGTGTAAGTGTGTGGTGAGGGTACAAAGGAGTACAAAGGAAATCAAGCAACAACATATATAGTGACCCTTCTAGGTTGCTTGTCCTCCAAAACACTGAGGATCAAGTGTCCAAACAGTGGTTTAGAGTGGGTAAGGGAACATTGGAAAGGGAATTACTGCCCTGGAACTAATGTCCGTGGCAGGATTAGGAAGTTAGTAGGGGACAGATGGGTTAGTAACTGAGGGGGGGATAAAATAAAGTTATTCATTTACAAACGCAGTCAGTCGCGGGTTTGAAGCGAGATATTTGTCTAAGCGAAGTTTAAATGAATCAACGGTGATGCACTCTATAACGTTTCGGGGAAGCCCATTCCACAAGTTGACAACTCGATTGAAGAAGAAATTCTTAGATTCGTGTGAGTGAAAAGATTTACCAATAATTTTGCAACCGTTTCCCCGCGTGTAATTAGATTGGTCGATAGTGAAGTACTTACTACAGTTCATATTGTCGATGCCTTTGATGATTTTGAACACTTGAATTAAGTCACCTCTTAATCTGCGCTGGGTTAAAGGAAATATATTTAATTCTCTAAGACGCTCTTCGTATGGTTTGTTCTTTAGGCTAGGTATCATTTTGGTAACTCTACGTTGAACTCGTTCTAGCTTGTTTATATCTTTTTGGTAATAAGGGCACCAGGATTGAACGCAGTATTCCAGAAGAGGGCGGACTAAGGAATTGTAAAGGGTTAGGATAACTTCTTTGGATTTATGCTCAAATGACCTGCCTATAAAGCCAATTATTTTGTTTGCCTTCTTAACAACTTCTGAACATTGTTGACTCGGTTTTAGGTTACTCGATATTGTTACTCCCAGATCGGTTTCTCTGTTTACATTCTTAAGCTGAGTGCCATTCATCGAATAGTTTGCTTTCTCATTTAGGTATCCGATATGTAGTACTTTACATTTATCCGCATTGAAACTCATTTGCCAAATTTGGGCCCAACGTGACAATTTATCTAGATTGTGTTGCATATCGTCAACTTGTTCTTTTGAGAGTACGCTATTTGCAATTTTTGTATCGTCAGCAAATTTTGAGATTGTACAGGTGAGGCCCTCATCTATGTCGTTGATGTAAATTAGAAAGAGAATTGGTCCTAGTACCGATCCCTGGGGTACCCCGCTACTTACATTGGTCCATTTAGATGCCTTACCGTTTATGACTACTCTTTGCTTTCTGTCGCTGAGCCAATTTTCTCTCCATTTCAACACACCGTCTTGTATTCCATGCGCTTTTAGTTTTAGCAGTAAACGTTTGTGGGGAACTTTGTCAAAGGCCTTTTGAAAATCAAGGTATATAATATCTACAGCTTTACTCTCATCGTAGAGGTTGAGGATATCGTGGAAGAAGTCTAAGAGGTTTGTTAAACAGGAACGTTTTTTACGAAAGCCGTGTTGAGTATCTTTAAGTATGTTATTTTCCTCTAAGTGATTTACGAGTCTGTCTCGTATGGGTGAGGGTGGTGGTGGTGGTAGGGGAGTTACGTACAGCGCCTGCCTCTGATAGTTATAGTGTGATGAGCCCCAATTCTCTATTAGCTTTACTGAATTCCTTACTGCCTTGGCTCACCCCCTCATTTAAGGGCAGATGGTCTGTTTTTCTGGGCCCCCTTCTCCCTCATATTTAGCCCCACTAGTTTTCAGATTTTAAAACGTTCTATCTATTAGTTTGGCGATTGTAAGACCCTTCACCCTATTTCTTTGTCTATATTAGGACATTTCGTGCCATTTATGTGTCGATTTTTTCCTGGCGAGCGATAGCGAGCCTATAATTGTAGGAGGAACCGGCCTTCGGCCTGGACATTTTTCTACCGAAAAATTTACAAATTTATCACAAAGAGGGGTCTAGGGGAATTTTGTTTAAACTTGATGGAGGTCTGGGGAGGAAACTAAAAACATAATAAAAATGTAAATAAATTAGCAAATGAATAGCCCATTCTCTCTTAATGGAAGGTTTTTAGTTTTCTCCCTAGACCCCAATCAAGTTTTAAAAATTACCCCAAAATCCCCCGCCTTCAGGATAAATATGTATATACAGTAAGTAGAAAAAATGTCCCGGCTAAAAAACGGTTCCTCTTAATTTACAGACTCACTATAGCTCGCCAGAAGAAAAAAAATCGACACCATATTGGCAAAACAATGAGTCGAAAATCATAACGTCGCCAAACAAATGTAGTGAATGTCTTAAAATCACAAAGCTAATGGTGTTAAATATGAAAGAGAAAGAGGTCCAGAAAAACAAAAACCTCCCCTTGATTATAATTTAAGCCCTTGACTACGGAACAGTATCAGTTTAATATGACTATAATGTGTCGAGTACTACTTAAATAATCACACCAGCTTATTATATCCTCTTAATAAAGTAAATTATCCGCTTGCGAGTTTGAGGCTATAAGAAGTTGGAGCCATAAATGTCGTTATATAAGTAACACCCCGTTCTTTAACATTAATATATATATATATATAACATATATAATCGATATATAGCAAAAATATATACCTTAAGCTAGTTTGTGATGGACAGCAAACATGCTTTATTTGATTTGATGCATTTTTATAGGCGATCCAATCATATGTTGGTTTGTAGTTCTGTTAAATATCGATGTAAAAAATCCAATTTTTTCAAAGCCCGAAGTGGTCGATTCTCGAGCTATTGCTTTAATTTTTGCTGCAAGATACATTTCTTCGCTGTCCTTGTCTTCCACTTTCCTTTATTTGGGGTTCTGTTATCGCTATGAGAATTAGGTGCTAACCACTTCATTTGGATCGTAAGGTCTGTGTGGTCAGTGTATCCATCTAAGCCTATGTAAATCTTAAGCTGAATAAAATCACCTAGTATTATCCGGATGTACAGTTGGCCACATAAGAACAATACAACATAAGAAACATGGAAATTTGCAGAAGGCCTACTGGCCCATACGAGACAGACCCCTCCTTCCCTACATCCCTATTTGTTCTTTTACACCTTTATGCCCTACACTAAATCTCTCACCATAACCTATACCATAGACTACAGTAGATCTGGACTGGACACGAAAATGGAACTTTGCAGTAAGGGACCCACAATCGGAGAACGAACCCACAAGTTTGAACCTCGAAACTGCGAAAATATAACATTTTCGCGGGTTCGAGGTTCGAACTTGTGGGTTCGTTCTCAGATTTTGGGTCCCTTACTGCAAAGTTCCATTTTCGTGGCCAGTCCAGATCTACTGTAGTCTATGCCTATACCTATAACCTATACCCCGTGCAGTACGTATATCCCCTACATTATATCTATCTTATAGTTACCTAAGAACATCTTTCACTATAACCTATATCCCCTACACAACATCTATCTTATAGATACCTAGCAGTTATATCCACTCTGAAATGTTATGCATGGATGGAAACATAATATAATTGACTTACATGAATAATTCGGTGTAAGACTGTTAATTGGCCATATTGATTAACTATTGCATTACTACACTTATAATTCAAGTATACTAGTTACTCTCACATTTATAAAATAATTTCGTATACACAAATTCACGCGGGCAACTATACTTGAACGTAGCGTTGTCTTACCGGGATAGTTCAACACTACCTGGCCCGAACTCTGTTGGGGTTATTATGGTATTTTGAATAGTTATTTTTGAGGATTGTGCTTGCTTTTGCCATTTTCGAGCAATATTCTTTAGTGTGACCCTTAGGCTAACAAAAAACTCCTTCCCAGACTTCCTTCAAATTATTTAATGCCTCCCCAAATTTGAAAAATGTCACGGCCGAAGGCCGAATTCCTCTAAGTTACAGGCTTGCTATCGCTACTCTATAAAAATCAACACCTGGATGGTGTGAAACATGTTATTATCGCCAAACTAATGGGGTCAAAATTAATGACTTAAGATCTCCAAACTAATGGGGGCGAAACAGAATAGGCCCAAAAAGCCCTCCCTCGGACCAAATAGGGTGAACGTATATCTCCATCCACCTATCTCTCCCCCTCACTCTCCATTTGCCATTTCTCTCTTCCTTCTTTCCTCCCTCTATGTCCTTTATCTGTGTAGCATCCCAAAGATATCTCTCTATGCACTGTACACAAATATGGGTTTATGGCGGTACGGTATATTTATTTGTTTATTTATTTATATATATATATATATATATATTGTGACATACGGAGCCCTGTATGTTAATTTAAGAGTTAGAATTAGAGTTGAAGGAGCCCACTACCCAAAACGGTGAAGCAGACTAGCGAACGAGCGAGTGGGCAAACCATCTCTCCCCATACCAGCATGCTAGCCTTCACACCTCGATGACCGATGCTATGACGTATGATCGACGCCAGGAGCTGTGAATGGACCTCGCACCTGTTATGTGATTCGAGGAGCTATGATTGGCGCCGGCACCACCCGCCGCCTCCTGATTCGTTCCTACACCATCATTGTTTGGTATATAAGACCCGAGTTGTGGGCATTCAAATCAGTCTCATTTGGAGTTGGGGAAGGTGAACTTGCAGCTGGAGGAAGACGGGGTGAAGTATTATAATGGGATTGTGACTGTCAGTCAGATTATATAAATGTGTGTTAAGTGTGTTCGGTGTAAACACTTACGTTATGTTGGTTAGTGAGATATGTGATTGGGAATTAACGTGATGTTGTGTGTATGTGTTTAACTATTAATTGGGAATTAACGTTAACGCTACTATTATGTGTTTAACTATTTGATTGCGAATTAACGTTAACGCTACTATTATGTGTTTAACTATTTGATTGCGAATTAACGTTAACGCTACTATTATGTGCTTTAACTATTTGATTGCGAATTAACGTTAACGCTATTATTATGTAAACTATTTTAGTTGACTAACTTGTGGACTAAAGCAACTCTTTAAGTAATTGGGTTATGATGAAAGTAATACTATTGTTTTATATTAATACTTACGAGTTCTTTCATTTTCTTTGAATTAAGCTTACAGTGCTTAATGGTGCTTAGTACGGTGATGCTATTGTCTCATATTAGTAATATCGCCTTAGACTAACATGGCTGTGTTAATATTACTTCTAGTGATTTTCCTAAGCTGAAGAAAATTCTTTTGCTTCAAAATATTATATTTTGCTTTTCATATTATTTGAGTGAGACCTGAATCGAATCTATGAAACGATCCTGTAACTTTATTTACTCATAATCAAACCTCAATGTTACGTGGTTAAGAAATAAATTTAACTAATTATTAAATATATATCTAACTTTTTATGTGACTTTGATATTACTCCTGATGATAATAATAATATAATACTATTAACGTAAGACAAGAACCAAGAATAATTACATTAAATATAAATAAAAGGACATAGAAGAAAACTATCTATTCATTTCAAAAAGGGTAAGAGACAGAAATATTCTTACTTTAATATTTATCTTTCAAGACTTTTTATAAAATTAATAGTCCTTCTTTAGCTATAACTTATTCGGTTCATAACCATAGCCTACTAAGCTTCGGTTAAATAATAATTCTTTATAAACACTACATGACTTTAATTAGTTTCAGTATTTTTCATAATTAAAGAGTATCAGTCAATAAAGGATACTAAGTCCTAAGATCCAAAAGGAAAGGAAGCAACAACAGAATTATTTTATTAGATTTTACTTTTGTTTTGCCTTCAGCTGACTGATACCTTAATATATATCTCTGTGCTATCTAGATTCATCAAGTTAACCACTTGAGGATCAAGATACGTAACAGAAGAGTGGCGACCTTGCCAGGATTCGTTTCATACAGTTTCACTCAGTTTCATTAACGTTTCACTACTTAAAAACCAAATATTAATCATGCCTCAACTAATTAATGAAGAAGATGCTCGAGTTTTCATAGAATCAGAACCCACAGCCCCTGATATTGACTGTCTGTCAAAATCCGAACTGAAAGTGCTTGCCTCACATCTCCAATTAACTGTCTCAAACATGTCTAAAGTAGAGGTGGCTCAGACCATAAAAACCCACCTGTTCCCTGTAGAAGGCGGGGAGGGTGACGGAGCAGTTGGTGGGATCCCTAGTAAACCTAGCCAACTTGATGAACAATTGCCACCTGGTTTTGACATTGATCAATTATTCGAACTAGAACAAGCCAGACTAACAATAGAACTAGCCAGAATAAAAGCAACGACCGAACAAGCCAACGCAAGTATAGAACTAGCCAGAATAAATGCCAGTGCAACGACCGAACAATGTGAATATCAATATCGTACGGCTCAACTAAATGTCAATACAAATGCTCCCGAAATTGCTCCCCCTCTGGGATTGACTATGACTAGTGTCATTCCACCTTTCACTGAGGATAATGTGCAGGATTTCTTTGTTTTGTTTGAGGAAGTTGCTGGAGGTATGAAGTGGACAAGAGATCAATGGCCTTTTATGTTACAAACTGTTTTGACAGGGCAGGCTCGAGCCACGTATTTGTCAGAAGTAGCCGAAGTTAGGCAGGATTATGACAATCTCAAAGAAGCTATCCTAAAAACCTATCAATTGCAGCCTGAGGCTTACAGGCAATCTTTCCGAAAAAACCAGAAGAAAGTAGAAGAAACCCATAAGGTATTTGCCAGGACCATGACTAAAACTTTCAATCATTGGGTCAAGAGTAAGAAAGTCACAAGCTACAACGATCTGAAGGAGTTGGTACTGTTAGAAAATTTCCTATGGAAAATTGATTCTTCTGTATCCTATCATTTAAAGGGGAAAAAGGTAGATTGTCTTGCTGACGCCGCTGACATGGCTGACACATACGTGCTCAACAACAAATTTCGTGGAAAGAAGCCCTACGATAATTCTAGCTCTAATTTTAAGTATCCCAATCACAAATCTGACAGACCCAGTCACAAGCCTATAACGTCTTCCCCAGCTAGCCAAAATAGAAATGTTCCCCCAACTAAAAATGCGACTCAGGGCAATGGTAACAGAGGTGGGCCCCAAACTAATAGTAATGCTCAAAGAGGGAACGTTCCCGTATCCCCTAAAGTATGTACTTTTTGTGGCAAGAGAGGCCACCTAGCTTATCAGTGCTGGGCCAAGGAGAGAACCGAGAGATCGGGGCAGACAGTTGCCGCCGTATCTCAAACTCCATATGTGCCTTTAATGCAGGGCTCCCGACAGAAGGAGTACCTAGCACCAAATGTTCCTTTAATGCAGGACTCCCGACAGAAGGAGTACCTAGCACCAAAAGTTCCTTTAATGCAGGACTCCCGACAGAAGGAGTACCTAGCAGCTAACGTAAATCATCTAGACAGGGGTGTAGTAGCATGTGTGGTGCAACCCACAAGGGTTTAAACCAATAATAATTTCACCATCAGTGCAGGACAGTTACCGTCCCTTTATTTCATCTGGCAACGTGAGATTAAATGGTTGCATGCATGAGGTAAAAATTCTGAGAGACACAGGTTCTACTAGCACCCTCATGGTGAATCCTTACACTGAGTGCCCACCTGGCGAACCAGTTGTAATGAGAGGTGCTGGAGGCCAGTTTTATGCATACTTGGTAAAAGGCGAAATTGAATGTGAGTTACTACAGGGTGAGGCCACCATAGCTTTGTGTAGGTCCCAAGATATCCCTGTGCCTGGGGTAACACTCCTTTTGGGGAATGATGTAGCAGGTGAGAAGGTCCGACCAGACCCCATTTTGTCACTTTCCCCTGTTAACGAGCCACTAAACGGTGAGCTCGACAAGGAGTTGCCAACTGTTTTCCCTGTGTGTGCTGACAAACTTTCAATGTCTCGAGTAGCAGTTCCCTCAGACAGAAATGTACCGAATGTAAGAGTTGATGAAAGGGATGATGAGAGTGTGAATGATGCTCCAACTGTGCCTGATGATGTGACTGAGGTGGATTTATCTGACACCTTTATGGCTCATCTTGACCCTAACGATGACTATGAAACTCCTCCAAATTGTCCTAGCGGCCTGGTAGAGCTACAGAGAGATGATTGTGAATGCAAGGAGTTAGCTGCCAGGTCCGTGAGTGAAGATGAATGTGAGAAGGAGGGTGGTGAATGTTTCTACCTCAAAGGAGGAGTATTGTGGCAAAGATGGAGACCGCCACACAGACCAATCGATGACGGGGCTTGGGACGTCCATCAAGTAGTAGTCCCCAAACCTTGTCGTAAAGATATCATGGAAATGGCACATTGTATACCATTGGCAGGACACCTAGGTGTGAGAAAAACTCTAGACAGAATCAGATCCCACTTTTACTGGCCAGGAATGCGTGCAGATGTAGTGGAGTGTTGTAGAGTGTGTCACACTTGCCAGATGACAGGAAAACCCAATCAGAAGGTGCCTGTACATCCTCTGGTGCCCTTGCCCGTTTTCGAGAATCCTTTTACTCGGGTGGTAGTGGACATTGTAGGCCCATTGCCTAAGACTTCCCAAGGTAACATTTATTTATTAACTATCATGGACATGGCAACTCGCTACCCAGAGGCTATACCCTTAAGGACTACCTCTGCTCCAACTGTAATCAAGGAACTGCTTAAATTTTTCACCAGAATGGGTTTCCCCCATGAGGTGCAAAGTGATCAAGGAACTAATTTTACCTCTAACATTTCCAGCAGTCTCTGAAGGAGTTGGGTATCGAGCATGTAAAGTCTAGCACTACCACCCAGAGAGTCAAGGGGTTCTCGAACGATATCATCAGACATTAAAGGGAATGTTACGGAAGTATTGTACAGAGACCGGAGTTGAGTGGGATAAGGGGGTACCTTTTCTTTTATTTGCTACTCGTGAGGTTCCAACTGAATCCCTGGGTTTTTCCCCTAATGAGCTAGTTTTTGGCCAACCTTTATCTGCCAAGTTCAGGGGCCCATATAAGATAATTCGGAGGGTGAGCATTACCGATTATCTAGTAACTACCCCAGACAGGAGAAAGCCCACGCAAGTATTCCATATAAATATGTTGAAGCCCTACCATAGGTCCCCTGATTCCTCTCCTCCAGATTCTCCCACTGTGGCAGTGAATGTCAGGACCTGTGAGCAGCCTGGTGCGGACAAAGTCTTCAGTTCTCTTACTGACCCGCAACAGACTGTTCCAGAGCCTGAAGGTATCCATGCAGACTTTGACTTGTCATGTAGCCTATCCAACTTTCAGTATAATTCAGTGGCTTTGAGGGAATTACCATCTAAACTATGTCATCTTCCCTCTGATCAAGCGAACCAACTAATCTCTGTTTTATCTCAGTCTCCCAGTGTGTTCCGTGATACTCCGGGGCTCACTTCTTTGGCCGTGCACGACATCGACGTAGGGGATGCAACTCCCATTAAACTATCCCCCTACCGTGTCTCGCCACAACGCAGGAGTATACTGCAGGTCGAGCTTGACTTAATTTTTTCAAACCAGCTGATCACAAGGGCCTTAAGCCAGTGGAGTAGTCCGGTCATACTTGTGCCGAAACCAGACGGGAGCCATGGGTTTTGTAGGGACTATAGGCAAGTCAATGCTGTCACAAAGAACGATACCTACCCACTGCCACGGATCAAAGATTGCGTTTACCAGTTTGGCCTCATGCAGCAGTAAGTATAATTTAATGAGAGGATTTTGGCAATTAGCTCTCCCTTGTAGCGAGGTAAATATCATGTTTTTGTAGTGCGCTTTTAAGCCTTCAGCTGTGAGATGCCTTGCAGTTCGAATAACGCTCCAGCTACGTTCCGGCTATGTTCTGATGTGGTACCTGGAGACGTTGCCTACTTTGGGTGATATCCTTATTATATCCTCATTATAATCTTGCTGTTGCCAATCTGGTGGTGAATCTATTTATGTATTATGTTTAATATTATGTATTATACTCCTTAAACTCTTTTCTAGGGGGGAGGTGTGACATACGGAGCCCTGTATGTTAATTTAAGAGTTAGAATTAGAGTTGAAGGAGCCCACTACCCAAAACGGTGAAGCAGACTAGCGAACGAGCGAGTGGGCAAACCATCTCTCCCCATACCAGCATGCTAGCCTTCACACCTCGATGACCGATGCTATGACGTTATGAGCGACCCCAGGAGCTGTGAATGGACCTCGCACCTGTTATGTGATTCGAGGAGCTATGATTGGAGTAGGCACCACCTCCCGCCTCCTGATTCGTTCCTACACCATCATTGTTTGGTATATAAGACCCGAGTTGTGGGCAGTCAAATCAGTCTCATTTGGAGTTGGGGAAGGTGAACTTGCGGCTGGAGGAAGACGGGGGGAAGTATTATCAATGGGATGTGAATGTCAGTCAGATTATATAAATGTGTGTTAAGTGTGTTCGGTGTAAACACTTACGTTTATGTTGGTTAGTGAGATATGTGATTGGGAATTAACGTGATGTGTTTAATGTGTGTAATGTGTTTAACTATTTAATTGGGAATTAACGTTAACGCTACTATTATGTGTTTAACTATTTGATTGCGAATTAACGTTTACGCTACTATTATGTGTTTAACTATTTGATTGCGAATTAACGTTAACGCTACTATTATGTGCTTTAACTATTTGATTGCGAATTAACGTTAACGCTATTATTATGTACTTAACTATTTTAGTTGACTAACTTGTGGACTAAAGCAACTCTTTAAGTAATTGGGTTATGATGAAAGTAATACTATTGTTTTATAGTAATACTTAACGAGTTCTTTCATTTTCTTTGAATTAAGCTTACAGTGCTTAATGGTGCTTAGTACGGTGATGCTATTGTCTCATATTAGTAATATCGCCTTAGACTAACATGGCTGTGTTAATATTACTTCTAGTGATTTTCCTAAGCTGAAGAAAATTCTTTTGCTTCAAAATATTATATTTTGCTTTTCATATTATTTGAGTGAGACCTGAATCGAATCTATGAAACGATCCTGTAACTTTATTTACTCATAATCAAACCTCAATGTTACGTGGTTAAGAAATAAATTTAACTAATTATTAAATATATATCTAACTTTTTATGTGACTTTGATATTACTCCTGATGATAATAATAATATAATACTATTAACGTAAGACAAGAACCAAGAATAATTACATTAAATATAAATAAAAGGACATAGAAGAAAAAACTATCTATTCATTTCAAAGAGGGTAAGAGACAGAAATATTCTTACTTTAATAGTTATCTTTCAAGACTTTTTATAAAATTAATAGTCATTCTTTAGCTATAACTTATTCGGTTCATAACCATAGCCTACTAAGCTTCGGTTAAATAATAATTCTTTATAAACACTACATGACTTTAATTAGTTTCAGTATTTTTCATAATTAAAGAGTATCAGTCAATAAAGGATACTAAGTCCTAAGATCCAAAAGGAAAGGAAGCAACAACAGAATTATTTTATTAGATTTTACTTTTGTTTTGCCTTCAGCTGACTGATACCTTAATATATATCTCTGTGCTATCTAGATTCATCAAGTTAACCACTTGAGGATCAAGATACGTAACAATATATATATATATATATATATATTATAGTTTTAGTTTTCTCCTTAGACCTCCATGAAGCTTAATAACTTATCATCAAGATCCCTCCCCTCTTCAAGGTAAATTTGTAAACTTTTTGGTAGAGAAATGTCCCGGTCCAAGGCCGGTTCTTCCAAAATGATCGTCCACCATTAAAAAATCGACACATAAATGGCAAGAAATGTCTTGATATTGAAATAGAAATGGGACGAAAGGTCTTAAAATCGACAAGCTAATAGGGCAAACGTCTTAAAATCTCGAAACTATTGGGGCTAAACATGAGGGATAAGGAGTGTCCAGAACTAGCAACTACCTCCCCTTTAAAAAAGTCTATGCCGAGGACAATGGCAGCGTCTTAACCCGTACAGTACTGGTGACGTCTGTTGTATTGGATTTCAGCTACATTTAGACGATTTTGTGAAGCTAAGGGACGGACATATGGTAGCTAAAAGGATTGATTGAAATAGTCGGTAGCCTTTTATTTGGTAAACTTTCTGGCTAAGCTGAAGACAATTGAGTAATAGTTACCAGAATATATTGAAAAGGACGTCACCGGTACCGAATGGGTGAATACTCTACCCTTTAAAGTTATGTTGATATTTGATAGACCCATTTAAATATATAAATGGAAAAGTGTATCGAACAAGCAAAGGAAATCACCACCATTATTTAGCTATATGTATGGGGAAAAGTTTATTTCTTGGGTAAATTTTTTTTTTTCTTTTTTTTTTTTTTAGTTCCTCCCTGACCTCCATCAAGTTTGTTTGTTATTATGCATATGAAGGACGACAAAAGGCAAGGCTCACTATCGGCAGGAAAAACAATTACACCTAAATGGGCACGAAAAAGGTTTTAATATTGACACAGAAATGGTTTCAAAGGCCTTAACATCGCCAAACCAATGGACTGAACGTTTAAAACTCTGAACATTAATGGGGCTAAACATCAGGGAGAAGGGGGTCCATGAAAAGACAAAAACTTCCCCTTAAGATGAATAAAGTAAACATAGGTACAGTCGTGGACAGTGATTGCTGGACAAAACTCAGTCATAATTAGGAAACATTGGCGAACTATATCAATATATAGGCCTTTAGTTACAAAGATAAAATAATACGGATTCACAAGTTAATGCTCATTGTTTTGTGTTTATCATTAGAGGATGTTCAAGCACTTTTTACCACGATTGTTCATACACGGTGTACAGGAATTGCCTTGGGTTGGATGTTCAGACTCAGGGGCCACGTTCCACCACAGATCCCGGGAGATAGCACCAACAACGCAGACAAACCATGATTCGTGATGTGAAAGTGTCCTAGGCGTTTTTGCATAGGGAAGCTCATAGGGCTGCGCCGGGACAACGATGTTGAGGGCACTGATCTAGGAGATCCATCATACAATCTGTCGGTATCATAATTGATAAATTTGTCATCATAGTCGAAGGAACCTAAACATGTTCTGGTGCAACACAATGGGCTACTCACAGTAGGTTAAGTCTATGGTAGCGATTCCGGTTAGCTTCGCGGTCATGCAGCTTCACTCTTTTGTAAAAGCAGTAGTGGCCTTAAAGTCTGTTACATCATCAAGGGTTTCTCAGGTGGGAGACGCAGTGGTGCTGGCGAGATAAACAGCCTTAGGGAGCTCTGCGTGCCCAGTGTTCTGTTCAGGGCTTTTTGAAAAGTTATTATCATAGGTGTTGCTATCCTGATTTGGTTGAGGGTCGATGGATATAGTTAAAACTTAGATTTGAGTCTTATTGTGGCATACTGTGGGTATGAGCACGTATATCGGGAACAGTCATCTCGTGCATCATTATTGTCTGGAGTGTGAGGCAGCCTGGGATCACATGTGGCTTCTTCATATCATCTCTGGCTCTGTTACTATAGATAATGGCTTATCACAATATGCAGTCAACACGTTCCACCTTCCCATTCTCTCTTTTCCCTTCAACGTCCGCCTTTTCATTCCCCCCACCCCCACCCTCTTTCTTGGACCCACCCTATTTGTTTACCCCAGGCGCCCAGGTCCAAACAGTTGCAAATAAAATGCCGGCAAAACCTCACTTTAGTCGCAGTTGGGTGGCCGAAGATACAATAAAATTACAGACCTGGTTGCCTGTTAAAGTGGGTTCAAATTGGCGGTGTGTTCTGGGGGGGCGGACGAATCTGGGGCGAGGGAGAGGTCTACATTGTTTTCCTGTCTGGGACGTTAGCATGTCACAACGGTGTGTTCTGGGTGTGGGTGTGGGATGTGTGTGGGGTGCGGATTTGGGGGGGTGGTTGTGCAAGGGTGTGTAGGTAGCTTACTCTCTCTGTCTCGTTTTTGGTTTCTTTGGCTGGTAAGGTCTGTGGCAGTCTCTTATTCACTCGATCGCTCCTCGCCTATCTCTTCTCGCCTCTCTCTCTCTCTCTCTCTACTCTCAGCTTCTGTGAGCGCACGTAAACAACCCGCGCATTCTCTGCAGATGCTCCCTCGCTCATTCCTGTCT